>DWJK01004849.1:0-11617 GCA_018248815.1 Croniades pieria auraria
GGCGGGAGCTCATGAGGAAGGACCTCGTACAAGTCCGAAACTAGTCGGGCCATCCCGAAAAAGTTAAGCCGGCACATATTAAATCATGTGTATAAATAATCACGAAACATTTAGTAGTGAAATATAAATGTCAGAATTCTTTTTAATCTACACAAAGACAACCATTAATTAGTCGATTGTATGTGGTTTATGATTAATTCAATCAATTATCAGTATACAAATTGTAAATCAAATAAATATTTACATTCCGAACAGTAATGGACATGACGGTTTTATTATTATTACTGCAGAGCGCTCTCCGTAGTACACAGTGTTAGACAACTTAGAGTCGTTAGAGGGAACTATTGGAGCCAATAATGTTCCTACCATTAATCTCACGAATCGTTTTAGTGTGTAGGAAGTTTTATTGTTCTGTTATAAAGGTGGCTTAGATCCTATAAATCGCGAAGACAAGACCCAAAATCCCGTTGAAGGGGCGGGAACTGGTAGATTCATTACTTGTGAGTATGCTGTTTGGTTCAGAAGTGTGGTTTCGTTTAAAACTTCGCTTTGTACGTTCTAAAGTTCTCTTTGGTTAAGTAATAGCACCATTCACAGCTTAAGAGCTATTCATTTCCATATCCGAAAATCGAAATATCCGATATATTATAAATATTTAAGAATAATACTTAGTGCAATTAGATTAACAATTTGGGTTAGATAGATAGAAGTAGATATTTTTTAACTTAACACAACTGGCTGATTTAGAATTATAAAAAACTAATTTAGAATTATAAAAAATTGAATTGAATTAGAATTATAAAAAGTTGTTATAACGAAATGCAGAGTAAAAAATTACGGGAAATAAGATAAATAAAAATATATAAGTCATGTGAATGTATACTATTAAACAACAATCTAATTCAATGGAGTGCTGTTGAAGAGACCTATATCCAACGGAAACCAGTGGACGGAAAGGGGTTAATGATAATAATGATGATGATGTAAATACCAAAGAATGTATGTAAAGACAATAAACCTAAATACACAAATGAAAAACCAAAAGCATGTATATATTCAAACGATATCTTTATGTCTAATGAAATTATAAATATTGATATTGAGAGATATATCATTTTTAGCTTTTTTACTGCAATGATTACTGCTATATGTATGCAGATTTCGATAAGCTTATCAACGATTGCTGATAATACTCATTTCGCACAGTAAATAAATGCGTAATTTGGGATAACGTTCGCGCCTCATTTCATTCCGAACGTACTCATAATATTTTAAATAGTTATGTTGATTTAATATTCAGTTGGAAAAGGTGGCCGAAAAATGAGAACGCATTACGTTAATGAAATTATCTTAATTAACAGTAACAATAATGATGTTAATGCTGAAAGAGTGGGAGAAATAACGGTTTAGTTTAAAATCGGTGAATTCAGATATCATTAAAGTCGTTGATACCTTATTTATATTTGTATTGTTACATAAAAATATTCATCTTAATACCCATAGTACATTTCATTATATTGACTAATGGCAACAGTGTGAAGCCAAGAAATAAAGAAATAATTGTTAATACTACTAAAGTGGTTGAAGCTTAAAGGTATAGTCACACGGTTCTAGTTGATAGCCATATAAACAAATTGGTGAATAAATACAGTAACTCGGCCACGATGTCGTTACGTCTGGTTAAACTTTCAAGTGACGCTGGAGCAAGAGGTTAGTTCGACTAAGATTCTGGAATCAAGGTAGTTATTCTTACATCCTCGTATCTCTTAGATACAATTTTAATATCTATTGGAGATGAATCTAAATCAGTGATCATAAATTCGTCTGAATTTATACTACTCATTATGAATGTATATTTATTTACTTTATTACTGCTAACATGTAATTTCATTGAGGAATTAATTACTTCTGTTATATTGATATCTCTTAATGAATTTTAATAAATACCTACTCGATACGAATCCAAACCAGTGATTATGAATTCGTCCAAAACTACGTCGTTCATTGTGAATATATTTGTATTTATACATTTCTCTCTGTTGTCTTTATGCATAAGACCGTTGGCATGAGGTCCATAGAATCGATTAACGTAAATACATTCCGAAGTATCGAGTTTTCTGCGCTCTTCACTTTTATCGTTCATTTGATCTGCATCATTGAACTTTAAAATTGAATACGACTGAAATGAAATTGCTTCCCATTGATTGGTTTCAAGATGTCAGCTATTTGAATAAATGGGGCAGAGTAAGGTTAAATAAAGCAGTTTATTTATTTTATGGTAATCAAATAACATTATCCTATGCTAAGAGTGAGAAATTTGCATCTGACCAGAACAGTGGAGTACATTTCTAAATAACTAAAGAGATCAGTGATTGACTCGCTGGAGAAGTATTTCTGTTTATCTTATGCAAAACTGTCTTGTGATGAAACATTGTCTTTAGTAGATATATAGAAGAAACGGAGAAAGAGAAAGAAAGAAAAGAGAATGTTTAGCTAATCCATTTTGATTGCCTTTTGTAACAAGAATCACCGATTATACGTGTATAAAAATAACGATAGTAATGGAAATATGTTTGACTATAGATGAAAATAGACTGTAGATAGAATTAGACTGTACGAATATATTTCTAGTGAAATCATTATATATATGGAATGCTTTCAATAAATTGGAACTTATTACTGAATTCGTTGATTATTACAAAATTAATAAATCGAACCTCAACTAACTAAGCGTGATATTAAAGATAAACGCGATTTATCAATTTCAAAATACTAATAGAAACACTCGTCGATTAATATTACACATCTGAAAGTAAACAGAATGCTTGATAAACATGTTTTTAATTATTTCAAACCCTAATAATAATGTTTTCTACCTGGAAATTCTGAGTGGTACCTCGGAGTTTAGAGATGATCCCGTGTATAGCAACAGGCTTATCACCAATTACATTGTGGGACGTACTCGTATAACGTAACTGGTGTAACGTGGGAGTGCTCTACGCTCTTCTGGCTATCTCTTCGGAGATTACAGAATTGATGTAACGTGTTTTTAACCCTAACATTGTTTAACCCTATATTTTTACTTCTGACTTCTGAATTTTAATCCCTAAAAAAAACATAGCGAAAAAGGAAAACCTGCACATTGTACAGTTCTCCATAGTGTTCTCTGAAGCATGTGGAATAACCTAACCCCCGCTTGGCTAGCGTGGCGAACTATAAGTATAATCATCATTCTCATAATTATAGGGCTAAAGGAAAGGTTGACAATGATAATGAAAATTTCTGAATTATGCCCTTTGTATCTACATAAATAAATAAAATTAACTTAGACAGTCTCAGTATTTCCCCGTAAAGTGTGTATGAAATTAGGCAGCAAGATGCATGCTTGATTAAAGTTTTTCATTTGTAGCTTGTAATTCTTAGTCGTGTGTTTAAATAAACATGTCAATTTTTCATGTCAGAAAAATGAACTTACCTTAAGTCAGTTTTATTTTAGAAATAAATATTACGAAATATACACAATTAGTTGTGTCTCGCGGTTTTATCCGCGTACAATTGAAAGAAATCGCAAATGGATAACTTGCAGTACTTCAGCACATATTTTTAATTATGTTCTTGTGTAGTATTAACATATCTACTGGTTTTCGCCGCCCCGCGCCGTACTATGGACACAGACTAGAATCGTGTTAATTGATTGTGATTTTACATTATCTCCTCATCTATTTATCTAAATGACATGCTACCAAAGACAAAGTTTATTTTCATACATATTGTCTTTGAACTATAATTACGTTCGATAGTAAGGGTATTTAAGATATGTCATATTAATGCTATGCCTTAAAACAACACTCGTACATAATCTTAAATTTTTTAATAAATGTATTCCTTATTATCGTTTACTTACAACAAATAGATATATAGTTTCGCGGACTTTTTTCTAAATCTACTCCTCCTCCTCCTCCTCTTTGTGTCGATTTCCTCAATGCTGAGGGTCGCGACCTCGACGAATTGCACCTTGGACGATCGCTCTCCATTTGCCTCAATCTTCGGCAGCGCGTATGGCTTCCTTTACCTTTGGATGTGTGGTGTTACGGATCTGATCTGTCTAACGCATAGGGTTCTTTCCTCTCGGCCGTTTACCCGATGTTTTTCCTGTTACCTAGATCTAATAATATTTATTATTTATTCTATTTCTGATCACTAACCATTACCCCAGCGTATTCCAGACAGCCTATAGCATTCGGTATGAATCTAACTAGAACATACAAAAAGAATTGTTCATATCCGACTAATAGGTTCAGAGATTAACGCGGTCAGAGATGATACATTTTCAATTCTATTTTGTTTACATAGATACATAACATGTTACAGTATGTACTCGTATGTACAGATAAAAAAAAGTTCTGACCAAGCCAAAACATTAAAGGGAAACTTATGTAGTTTTATTTACATAATAATACAATTTCACATCTCCCATTCAAGTCCCTGGTTGTTGAGAC
The DNA here is from genome assembly GCA_018248815.1 of Croniades pieria auraria. Classification (NCBI taxonomy): domain Eukaryota; kingdom Metazoa; phylum Arthropoda; class Insecta; order Lepidoptera; family Hesperiidae; genus Croniades; species Croniades pieria. The sequence continues at coordinate 4,500 of DWJK01004849.1, forward strand.
GCATTTCTCTTTCAGATGAATCCGGCGATAGGTGGTGGGGGGAATCAGCGGTTCCACCAGCGCCAGCAGTAGCCGCGGTGCCTCCTCAACGACCGTCGATGCCTACCATCAATATTACTAGTAGGGAAGAACCTTCCATGTCACCACCCAAACACCAATTGCCTAACGATGGTAAGTGGAATAGGCCCCAAATATGAGATTGTTTTTTTTTTAAAAAGCGTGGCCGTGTTTCCGCCTGATGGAAAGTACAGATGCGTCCTAAGATGGAACACGCATATCTAGGAACTCCCTATTCACCATTGCTTAAAAATTTCCTAGGCTATGTGTCCTGAAACTTCATTAATTTTTATAAATTAATTAAATTGAATTAAAAGCACGTTATATGATACGAATTAGGGAAAGCCAGTGTTTAGTCATAGTTAATGTTTAGCGTCAGTTACATAAGAATAATAACTAAAAGTAGCATATTAATAATCAAATAGTGCGGCGTGCCTGGATTAGGTGTCTTCACCAGTCGTGCCAAGGTTGTTATCGCAACCAGAAATTTATTATGAACCATGAGGTTACAAGTCACTGCATCGTTATCAGCAGACGCATTTTTGACACGAAGTTTTCTCACAAACTTGCTTCAATATTACCATAAGTGTCCCATGTCTTGCAAATGATAACACGAGGAAAGTTGACTTCGCTTTGTGTGTTGGTTTGAAGTATGAAGATTTTTCTTACTCCATTTTGCAGCCACATTTATAGGAAGTATTTTCATAATTTTATGCTACGCTTATTAGGACAAACAAACAGACTCTGTATTATAATTATTGTGTATACATGCGAATATTTGTCACTAGTACTTTTAATTCGTTATCAAGTTATATTGTCACGTATGCTGTAGGCAGAGAACACGGGATACCAAACGTTCCTATTCTTATAAACTTGACGAGTTTCTACGTTCATCACTCTCTTCATAACCGCAATTTACAATACATGTTCGTATTATTTAATAAATTATTTGAGTACGATAAGAAAACAAGTAACGAGAAGCAGCGATAGCCTAGTGTTCAAATCCATGGCGCGCACCTCTTTACAAAAAGTGCGTTATAAATTTAAATATTATTTGCTAACGGTGAACGAAAACGTCGTGAGGAAACCCGCACACCTTAGAATTTATAATAACAAATTCTAAAGTGTGTGAAGTGTGCCGACCCGCACTTGGCCAGCGTGGCAGACTATGGCCTCAACCCTCTGAATATTATGAGAGGAGAACCATGCTCCAACAGTGGTATGATAAATGGGTCAATAAAAAAAAGCAAGTAACCGTAATTCTCACCTTATATTAACGGTATTAAAAATATATAATAATTTTTGAGCTAATTATATAAAAACTTAAAAGTTATACTCAATTTAGTTACAATAAACGTCAATTAGTTTATTACCGTCGAAACAAGACGTCTGCGAAACTTACCTATAACTTTTTATATTCTCTTAAAGATGTTATAAAGAAAACTCGTAAAGAAATTTAATGCGTGAAGTTTCGGACTAAGTAAATTAGATATCGGTACTTCAATGGAAATATATTATCTCTACTTGTAATGTAGGGAGTTGTTTTATTTGGAGATATCAGAGATGCGAATATTGGATCGCCGTAATAGAAAAGCTAGGGAAAGTATCGTAAGTTCATTGTATGAATCGATGGTAGTGCACACTAAAAATATTGTTTATCTTCAAACACTCAGTGGATTAACTCGTGGTTAACGTAACGGAACTTTCTGCCTGTAATCCTCGAAGGGATAGGCAGAGGAGTATAGTACAGCCCCACGTTTCACCAGTTACGTTTACGTCCCATGGAATAGGCGGTGAAGCGTATTGACATATACCGGGGACATATCCAGACTCCGAGTCGCCATTGGAAATTTCTACTAGAAAACAGTCGTTAGCGAATTGGATATTATTATGAATGTCAAATAATGAATGACTACATTATGAAAAGTTTTTTATGAACTAATGCGAAAACATTTGTTTAATGTCAAATGAAATATTTACTTTTTATGCTTGCGCTGACGAATGCTAGGTGACCTATTTTTTTGCTGCCGTTATATAACGTGGATGTCACTTTTATTTGTCATTAATACTTTTTCTAGAATGTTATGCTTTTTAGTTCTTATAATCGCGATAAATTTATGTCCCCTTGCTATCTAGCGTGTGCCCTTATATTCCATCAAAATTAATAATTTCGGGTAATATTTCCAGGAAATATATAGGCTTTTTTCCGAATTGGTTCAAAATAAAATTAACGAATCATCGTTTATAGATTTATAATCGCCGTCGAAGTATAATCTCCACACGGTCCGTAAATAAAAAAATGTTTGGTTTTTCTATGTAGAAACTTCGCTGACTCGTTGAAGATAGGACGAGACACTCGACGTAATAAGGTTAAATTTGGGTGCTCTCTTTTATATTTTTTAAGTTTTTACCCGTTTTCGTAAACAGGCGATGTAATATTTAACATTATATGTGTGTAATATTATAATCTCAATATATATTCCGAGAGCTTCAGTGATCTGGAACATTCTATCAGCTACGCTATTTGTTTTATAGTCTGTGTCGATTCTATCACATTTCTTTATGTCATATACTTAAATGACTTTCTTTTCGTCGTGTTCTAAACAAAACTTCAGCATCTCTGCAATCTTAAGAGCACCGTCTTTGATCTCTCGCGTGCTCGTTACATTTATGATACATTGAAATAATACTATCCAGCTTCAAAATATTCTTTCAGAGAAATGAAAAGTCTATCATCATCATCATCATCAGCCTGCTCCCGTCCACTGCTGGACATAGGTCTCTCCAATGGCACGCCACTGAGCTCTATCTTCTGCTCTTCGCATCCAACTACTGCCAGCCACTTCGAAAAGTCTATAACATATCACAATATCTTAGTGTAAAACAAGTCTCACTCTTTCTAGTATCGGCTCTACATAGGAATCTTGGTGAACGTAGAAATCAGTGTTGATTATGCTAACTGAAGGAGTAGACATATGTACATATATAGAGAGGAATGCTGAGGTAATTTCGCGAAACAATCAGAAACATGTGCGACGCTAAATCCAGTACATCGTATTTTAGTTTCAGTGCCAATTAAAAAAAAATGCAGCAATGAAACCAATAAATCATCTAGTTTAGTAAACCTGGGAAATTTTACACATTTGTGTGCGATTTATATATTACATATTTTCTCATTGACATTCTCGGAACAATGTTGAAGCTCGCACTGTCCTGTTCTTTTACTAAATGTATGAAAAATTTGAAACCAAAATACAAATAAATAAGTGCTAATTTATCACAGTTACTTCTGAACATGATGCTATGTTAACAAAGAGATCTACGGACTTCAATATATCACTTAGAACCATATTGTGACTTGTATATTTATATTAAATAAATAATTATATTAAATGAATATAATTCAATTTAAACATCAAAGCGGAAGTTGAAGTGTCAAAAACACTTACCGTCTAATGTATACGCATATATCTTCCGGCATCCTCTCTGTAAACAATAGTTTACTGATAAACTTGCTCACCCAACTCACTCACAAGAGCTATAATTTACCTTACGGGTCTGTTGATAATATTTATTAGGAAACGGGGAACTTCTGTACGCCACAAGTTACGTACTTAAACAGTGAACTTGGTTATTAGTTAGCTTCGGGTGACAACATACGGTTACGTTACAAGTTTCTCCATGAAACCGTTGATTATTATATATGAATTTGAAATCGTCATGTCTCGCTTCGCTATGCTAATTTTAGAATGTATTTAACTTGAATGTATTGTATAACTTTTATTTTTCTTCAACAGATCAGTTCGACATTATGTATGTGTACATTATTGCTGGTGTGGCGATGGCATTGGTCCTCTGCGCTATACTAGGCGTGGTGCGTTGTGTTCTATACAAGCAGAACTCGGATCAACCGAAAGGTCCAGACGTCTCCGCCACCACGGAGATCCCGAATGGCTTCAACGACAGCATATCAGAGGTGGATAACGATATCAACATAACGAGCCTTTCGGGGCCAGTAGACACAGTGGACTCAGGTCTGAAACCAGAAATGCAGTTTACCAACGTAGCGCTCAGCCCTAAAATCAATAGATACGTCGGACGGCCAGTGCCCAACACGTATCCTCACGTTAGTAGCAACATGTATGGTCAGGTGGCCGAATTCCCCATCGAAATGCCTCTCAGAACTATGCCCCACGGAACGTTGGGCCGCGGTGTTGCGGTGAAGACTCTACCGAGAGTCCAAATGCAACCTGAAAGCGACCCTAACACAAGAAGTTTATATCGATATTCGAACGCGCAGTACTACTTCGGGTGACAACAAGACAACGGCCAGTGTTCGGACGTATCGAGGACCTACTGTTTCTAGTTGGATCGTGTAGTGAATGAAACATTGTGTTGTCCTACTTTTAAATACAGACACTGTGATATTAATTCAAACTCTCCTATTGTATTGCAAACTGTTTACGGAGTGCTAACACAGAAACGCACTGTGTTACATTATGAATGGATTTTATTCTTGTCAACATCTGTTTTAAATGAAGCTATGCTGTTTTAATTCTAAACTCAGTGAAGAATGATAAAGTTCTGAAATCTTTGTATAGTTACGTTTTTTTAATGAATATTATTACGCAAAATTCATCGATTACTTAGGAAAGATATTCTATTATGTAACTCATTTTGGTACTATATATTTATGTTAACGGTAACAGAATTCTTTTCAAAAAATAATACTAGAGATGTCTATTTTAATGCTATTTATTTAGTTTTTTATCCTTCTGTGTTAAAGACGTGTGTTAATTTAGGTTTTTGAAATGTAAATATTATACTTAAGAATAAAATTTATTATATTCAATACCTTTAGGCCTTTTTTGTTTCGATTCAATAACTTTACAAACCGCATTTAAAAGGATATTTATATTTATATGTAGAGTAAAGAATAGCAGAGAGGGACTCTACTAAAGCAATTTAATTGATTACACCTGAGTTTTAGGGTCGCACAGTATGTTATTGCGATGTTGCTAGAAATGTCTGGAATGTTCTGGAATGCTCCATGTTACAATCAGTTGCCGATATGTTGTCGATGCAGTCTGCCAACCCGCACTTGGCCAGCATGGCAGACTATGGTGGACCTTTCCTAATCAGAAAAAAGACCCTTGTACTAAACACTTGATGATAGAACAGATTGCTTTCAAACTAACATTAGGCGGGTTATTTTGATAACTATTTTTGGAAAGCCAAATGTAGCTAAGGGGATGTTTCAGGGAAGTCGCTTTGGCCTTTAAATTCTATTGTCTCCTAAGGTGAAATTCTCATTTGTTCTCATAACTAATGCTCAATTTTTTTAATGGCGATAATTGCTATCATCACTGCCAAAAAATATTTTTGGGCTCATTTTTTCATAAGAACAGAGCCTTTTAAAATAATTTATGAAAATGTAGTTTTGTCTATCCTAACAATAGTTTATTGTTTATGGTTTCGTGAAACATAGTTTGAGTGGAAAATCGGTTTAAAAATATTTTGTTTCAGCGAAATGTATACAAAGTTTTCGTTGTAGGACATAAATGGATGTTCGTTGATTGTATGATTTCGTCACATAGATTAGCTAAATATAAACATATCCTTTAGTCGAGTTATTAAAGTTGATGAGTGTGTTCGTGCATAGCAAATTTCTGTCAAAATTCACCTGTGTTTAGGCAGCGATTAATATTCCAAATCACAGTGTGTTTCTAGTGCCTTAGTCCTTTTACACGTGATATTCTGTCAAGATGTATAAAATACTTTACGTGGTTAATATGAAACTCCTTTATTTTAAGCATAAAACTGGTAATCTAATTAACACCGTGACAGAATGCAAGTGTACAAGGTCTCTTATCTGAAAAAACTTACGTAAGTTATCGTTTAAAACTAAATACATGTATATGAAAATGTTTAAAATATTAGTGTTACAGTTTAATTTCAGTTTTTATACAATAATTAGTTAGATAATTATAATAAGTAATAAATATTAGAGATTGAGAAACAAGAGCCAAGAGTCGAGTTCGTATGGTTATTACAAATGTAACTATAGATATTGCGAGATAAAATGTTTCCAGAATTAATAAAGAGAACGCAATAATTGGTATTTTTCATATTTTATTTTATTACACATAAGGATACAAAATCTCTATTATTCTAGTAACTCAATTATTATGAAAAATCCAAGCCTATCAATAAAGACGACTTTTACATAGTCGTCATTGATTGATACTCATAAGATTCTTATAAGAAATAGGTCGATGCACACTGACAGGCAAATCTTGTAATATATCAAACTTGAGGTCAATGCACACTACCAGACAAGTCTTGTAATATTTATAACGTACATTAAGAGATACATGAAAGAGTTCAGGCGACTTGAACAACCGCCGATGTAAAACAAGAGAATGTACTGTACTGTATAAATAGTAAGCGATTTAAAACGACTGACTCTAACATCGGAAAAAATGAGTTAGTACTGTAAGTAATAAAATATAACAGTGTACAGATAAATTTATATGTCGTAAATCGATTTACATTAAAATAATTGAACAAATACCTGTTTTTTTATTATTTTTATAACTAAGTCCTGAACAATTATTCATGTGTTGTCTATAATATGGTCACGCCAAGCCCGCTAAAACTCTTTAGAAGCTGAGAACACCGAGCACCAAATATGTCTATCCTTACAAACCTAAAGCACCCTCTACATTCCTTATTTTCTTCCAAGAAACATGACTGTTCCGAAGACAATTAACTTTCCCATTTGTCAGCACCTGACCTATTTGGTCACGATTAGTAAACGTTGATACTCCGTTTTCCACTGCCTTTTTAAAAATCAGTTAAGCAGAATCAATGCATAGCTATAAAGAAATACGAGTGTTATTGTCTGTTTATATAATAATTATTATATATATACTTCTTAAGAAAACTAAAAGATATACATTTATTTCTTACTAGCTGTGCTTAGCGGTTTCACTCGCGTTAATTAGAGAAAAATCTATTAAAAAACTATTTTAAGAACATCACGCTATGATCACCAAGAG
>DWJK01004850.1:0-11617 GCA_018248815.1 Croniades pieria auraria
CTCGAGGCACTATTGAGTACTTTCGTACAGTTTCCAACTGTAGTTCGTATCGGGCTGAGTATGGATCGAGTTTTAGTTGTACCCGCATTTTTTGTATCAGAAATAGGGAACGACTACTACAAAATTAAGTATTACTTTAACTGTTCCCAATCTGAGAGGAAACCGGTGTCCAACAGTAAAACGATAAAGGGGACGATGATGCTATGTAGAGATAAGTCTTGGCCATCTTATCCCCAGTTAGGCAGGGACTATGCTGTGGTAACCATACTACAGCTAGTTATTAATCCCTATATATACATTTCTAAATACACGAATGATAATAATTTTACTCTCAGCCATATAGGAAACATTCATGCTAATGATAAAAATTTGTCTTGAATAGGAATCGAACCCACGAACTCTGGCTGAGCAGTCAGGATCACCAACTACTGGACCAAACAACAAGTTTGTTGGAGGTAGATGCAGTAAAATCAGACACATATAAACGAATCCTAACATTCAATAGAACGAATAGATAAAGGTAGCCAGTCGTTAGATAAACATTGAAAACAGATTTTTTTGTACCTACCCTCCTACTTTTAGATACACAAACAAATCGTTTCTGTCGATAAAATCAAAGGTCCTTTTCCAAACATCTCGGAGCATGCATCAAACATAAGCCAAACAAAAAGTGGAATAACAGTATACGATATTATATTCATAAGGGAATAATGAATGTATCAACGTTTCGATGTGTCGAAATACATTTGTTTGAAGGCGACGCGTTTTTTTTTATTCCAGGTTTGTTTTGTTTCAACGTGACGATAACGATACGATCCGGGAATGACCATCATACGATAAGAATAGGATAGCAATCAATTCGTCAAAGAAATACGTCATGCAGAGTTCTCACTGGCATCATTTAAATAATTAGTAACTTGTTAATGGTTTGCAGAGTTCTCTTACGCGGAGCGCTGTATTCAACAGTGGAACGATAAAATGATGACGATGATGATAATGTTGAGCATACCGAACTTCTTCCACAAGATGTGGAATATTGATAGTGCATAAATGCATCATCGAGGAGTAAGAGCGAGCGGAGTAGCATAGCGACCTATGTCACAGATTCACTCCACACAATTACTTAATTCTCATCTTAATCGGATGTCGACAGGAAACGTCTCGTTTAGTTATTGGATCAGTTCTCACAAGCCGACCCACGGTGCAATCACGAGTATATTGCCCTGTCCATGGGTACTAAGCTCTTGTTAGGCCCTCGTGTTTCTGACTTTATCAACTGAGCGTGAACTTCAAAGAGATAGGAGATATTTTACTTGGAACGTCAATATCCGCCGCGGCTTCGTCACCTGGATAGGACCGAAACTAGTCGGGCGACCCCGAAAAAGTCTACAAATGTTAAGTCAGTACATGTTTAATCAGAAAAGGGCTACTCAAAAATTAGTCCAACTATGTGTTTTATGTAATATTCGACTGTCTTTTAGGATGTGCAGGCTTGAGTGTTGCGTCTCAGTGAGCTTCAACATCGAGACGGTGGTTATGAACTATACTGGCGAATCTTGAAGAGATGGCTCTAGCATATTTATTATATATTAGCAACTATTAACTGTGGGAAAAAAAAGCGTTCATAAGCTTCATGCGGTCAGCGTCCTCGTACTTTATATATAGAAATATATAAAAGTTCAGGCCGAGGCAGAGGCCGCATGCACCACTTCTGACAGTTCGTTGAATATGAAATATTAATATAATTTTTCTTGATACTCAGCTAAAATATATTTCCGGGAAAGAACTCAGCCAAAAGATGTTACAGATAGAACAAATAAAATGTCAAGGCTTTCGACAAAATTCTCGAGAATAGGCAGTATTTTAAGAATAAATCTACATGAATTGTAAAAGCATTGTGTTTTGAAGGAAGTTCTTTTGTTATGTTAAATATAGATCAGTATCAGTATAACGACACATCGTATGACTGAATGACAACACGTGCAATATACCAACTCAGAAAAAAAAAACAAGTATAGAATATTTTTCCCTCCACCCAAGAATTATCCATTTGTTACTTAATAATAGCTAGTAAACTTATTATTTCGACTATGGTGTATTTGCCGGCTTACGTGTCGCTTGTATATATAACACGCAGAAATCAACTTGGCCCTTGCGAGGTATGCGCTTCGTCTTCCGACATCTGGCCTCTCGCCTATATCACCTCAATATGGATAGTAGCTTAGCTATCGTTACACTCGCGTGTGAGATGTTTTTGTACTACAATAAAGTTAAAAATATGATAATAAATATACGTAAATAAATATATTGCTAACGGCTTTGTTGTGCCTACCGCTTACTCTCACCATCACCCTGGGTTGACTGGTAGAGAATGTCATCAGGCATTAAGTCCGCCCTATGTAACCTAGTTATAGGGAAACAATAAGAGAATTAAAAAAAATATATATTGATCAATGCTTTGAGCACACAAATATCATTAATACGGTAATACCCCGTTATTAAGTCTTCATCATGAGGTACCTAGTTCATTTCTGCGAGTTATAATTTTCAACATTTTAGCCAATCTGGACATCACACCGCATCTGTTACATATTAAGATTGACATTTTTAACGGTTTCAATACTTACTAATGGATCATCCTCCATACGTACCAAACATTGCGTAGTCGTTATCGTATCGTGAGATCTAAACGGAATTGTGAACTAAGAAAAAAACACTGCTTTGAAATAGTGAATTTAAATTTTAAATCTGATGTATTCGATGTCGTCACCGATAACGAGGGCACCCTATTCAATATACCACTGTATTTGAAATGCGCGCGTGTTACAGTTCGATCTTGGATTTAGGGAAATCATGATGCGCCCGGATTCGTCCATAAAGTATTTATCCGGACCTAAAATTATTCCTTTCAATAATTTCACAAAATTTCATGAAGCAAAAGGAATTATTATTATATCGCCAAGCTATATACCTTAAGGGATAGGTAGTGTACCGAGTGCCAAACATCTTTATCCCTACAGAGCTGACTTACTTCTAGAATCATCTTTCTCATAAAACACGCGCACTGGTTTTGGAGACTTTCGAGGAGGTGGAATTGATGGAATTGAATTGTTGTCAATTCACATGCGGTGTATTACTCTCGTGTATTAGAGAGAAAGAAAGAAAGAAAGAATTCCTTTATTTTTGGCTTACATTGCCCTTATTAACAAAAAGGTAGGTACGATAACATAATAAATAAAAGTGATATAAATTAATAATAATAAAACAAAAACAAAATTTTTAATGTTGTTATTGTTATTACAATGTGGGCACTTCATTCGGTGTCAAGTTTTCGAAGCTACCTTTCGCACATGCACACACACGCACCGCACACGACTACATCATCAATATCGTATGGAATAAGACGTAGATTCGTGTGATTTTCATGTTGAGCTTTGAGCGTGATTTCTCAATAATAAACCATTTTTGTGCGTCCCACTTTTCTATAGCCGAGATAATGATAAAAGAAACGCCTGTGCGTCTATATGGCATATACACAATGACGCTCTTTGTGCACTTCCATGCAAATTATACACGAGCCAAGGTTCGAGGGACAGACACAGTTCTTGTACAATTTAGCTTTGAATAAGATTTGCTTGGATATATACAGAAAGAATCGTACGTCTATAATAATATTTTGTGACATCTTCACAAACCACGTAGGCTCGTACAGCCTGTGGTATGGTAACTAGACGGCCGATATCCATTAATATGTAGTTTTTTTACACTTAAACACAGAATTAGCACTAGTGCTCATTACGTAAATATGATTACCGTGTGGGAAACTATTTCGCGAACCACGGCTCAGCAGTCAAGTCAACTACTGGGACCCACCGGCCAGTGATATGTAATTATGGGTGAAGAGACCAACTTGTAATGGTCATGTTTGGACGACAATGCGGTTCGCTTTGTCCTGCCGTTATAATGTAAGAAGCCAATGATAATTTTTTTTAAAACTTCTCTATTTATGAGCTGTCTGTCGGCTTAGTAGTTAAAATAATAACCTAAGTCGTGCGTAGTAGATTTTGATTCTATCCTCGACAAATATTTGTATGATGAGCGTAAGTCCTTTTAATTTTACGTCTACATTTGCAAAATTATTTACAAATTTAAATAGATTTGTTTACATGCATTAATAAATACACAGGCTTTGTTTAATGTAGGATCAAATATCTGTACGGAAATGTTTCAAAAAATATCATTTTTATTATATTTCGTAACTATGAGAATAATATCCATTTGAAATAGCAGCAGAAATTAACTTAATGTTGGTGCCAAAATAACTGCCATTTGTGCTACTTTATGGGACATTTAAACTAATAGCCATGGATTATATCTCGTAGTTAAACACGAGTTCTAATTTGAATACAATCTGGTATAACATCCGAGTTAGTTTAACATAAATGAAAAAAAAATCATACTCGATCGTTCCAAATTCAAACACGCCCGGCTCCTTATCGCTGTAGGGTCAGAGTTTCCTATCGACGTTTATCGTCACTTCCTGTTCATAATATTCCATTTTTTTTGCCCCCGTCGCTGACACCGCGTCCGGTTGACAGTTTGAATTAGAATTTGTTTTGTTCTTTTCGATTCGAATCTTGTTTGTAGGCCCGGTATTTGGATGCTGGGCTTTTGAGCACTTTCTATACATTTTTAGGTCGAAAATATTTTTTTAATGTTTGCAAAGTGTACGAGTGCATCGAGTAACGTTTTCAATCGCTTTTTGTTATTCCGTTATTTAAGGGCAAATTATATATATTTTACTACTTATAAATAATACTGTGTAATAATAACAGTGATTGAGAGTTACGTTAATTATTGTCAATCACTAAAGAACGTTAATTAGAAAAATGAGAATAGCGAAAAAAACGTTCTCTTAAATACCAATGAACCATAAGCAGGCATACAAGCGAAGAAACAAGAACTATGAAAATGCCGAAGTAATAAACAATTTATTGGTAGCCCACTCACTATCGCCAATCGAGTCGATTGAAAAGATATCCCTCGAGATGCCGAGAAGCCTATATTGGAAAAAGTTGCACTGTGGCCAATAATTTGACATATTAATAACTCTTATCGTTGCCAAAGTGTTTCGGAAATTTCTAGTATATCGTCTGCCGCGTTCAGATTCTGATAATGTTTATACGAATAAGATTAATAGAATCAGCACAATATAAATCTACAATTATAAGTCGAAGCGCTGTGGATGGACATTACTATGCTTCTCCCTCGGGAAACAAGATACATCTGCCTCACTTTGTTCAAATCGAGAATGTGATTCTAAATCAATCATGAAAACACACTATTATGAACTCCCTTTCAAATGCATGCGACAAAACTTAAATATTACTATGAGTTATTTCTTTCGAATTCAAATACACAAGTAGACTTCTAAGCAACACGTCTGAAAAAGAAGGAAATGCTACATAACTAAAAAAAGGACTAACGAATGAGTGATCGGGTTTCTCATTATTTTTCTCTAAACGCATCCCTTATAATAGAAAGCATAAAATAAGTAGTTATCCGATTCCAAAATGAAATCAACGAACTACCCAAGCTACAAAGCAATGAAGAATAATGAATTATGCGAACGCCAGTCAATAGGTACGTACAATTGAGGCAATTCGAAGGCACAAAAAGTATGCAACAGCATCTTCTCTAGAGATGCAATGGAGATGACGCAAACGAAATAAAATATGATCTGATTTACGGATAGGAATATCCTATCGCTAATTATTACTAAGTCGTAGCTAAAGGAAATAATTTTTCAAATCGTGACAGCGTGTACAGTGGGACCGACCACTCACCCGTTGACATTGAAGTTGATGACATATTTCCTATAGATATGGAAACAAATGTTCAGAAGTTGGAATTAGAGTCAACTCACTGTCCTCGTTAGATGAATGCGTGTAGCGTATTTATTCTATTACCTTGTGATATTCAAATGCGCACACAAAAACTTCAATTTTCAAGAGAATATAGAGAAGAAGAGAAGAACAAGAATAGGAATCACTGAAATTTTGAAGTGTTGTTAATTTTAAAACCATACGAGAATAATCGTGACAATGTACTCGTACATATAATAAACAGTAATATATGTATGTAAATATTTATTTAACGTTAAATATCGTAAACGCAGAGACCAAAGAATATGCCAAAAATATTCGAAATACAATTTGTATCTCCAATCCTATCTAAGATAAAGACGTCAGGATTTTTTCTCCAGACCTCAAAGAACATTACAAAGGAGGTAAAAACGAGGAAATAGAGGAAATTCTATTATTAAATACTTAATCCGCAGACTATCTCCGTCCAGACAATCTCTGCTACTGTCAAACGCAACGATGTTGGGTTTATTTGTTGACTGTCCCTACCAGTTAACGAGATAGCTGCAGTCTTGTCCCGTAGTACAGATAAAAGTTTAGCGCCGGAATTGTTATATCGCTGGAGATATTCTATATCTCGGGACGTTTTGGAATAACTCATCCCCTAAATTAGGTAGAGACTGCCATGATTACTACACGGCTGATAAACTACACTGGTACTATTCTAAACTTAAATAGATAATTTTACACCTCAAAATATCTTGCCTGGTAGGGAATCGAACCAACAACATCAGGCTTAACTGTCAGGGTCTCATACGACTGGTACAACAAGTTTGCCTAAATATTTTTTAGAAAAGTAAGCAGTTTAAATGGTGCGAAAACCCGTGCACTGCGATCCCCAACCCGCATGACCTGCATGGGAATTATAGACAAAAACCACCCTACTACGTAATCGGATAATTAATTATGGAAGGCCAATGTCCAGCAGTGGATAGAGACATCATGCTGGTGACGTGGATAAAAATAAGAAGATCTCGAAAAACCATATTATTTCTACTACTGATATGAATACGAAACCAAAATTTACGAAGAGATGAATTGAAAAACGTTCACTTTATGCAGTATCATCAGAACCCGTCCCCGCGAATCTCTAAGGCAAAGATACATTTAAAATTGCTGGTAACTATAATGAAACTGGTATTACGGTTAACGATATTAATGAACATAGTATATTCTAGAAAAAACATACGCACTGGCTAGCGTGTCCCCAACATTAAATATTCATTGTACTCCATATGACTAAATTCCTGAGATCAGTCGTAAATTCTAATAGCGTTAATTCCAATGATATTTATGCTGGAGTGAAGTATCGTGGGCAGGCTTGCGTGTGGGTTGCAAACTATAACGTATGGAAACTTATTACAGTATTAAAGAAATGGTAAAGCTGATTTTGGTTATACGAATGGTACATCTGATTAAGGCGAATCTGTGCTTTTGAATATTTCAAACATGTGCCTTGATTACTTTCAGATAACCGTGGGTCTACGTGTTTTATAATAAAGCATTACATTTCGTACTCATTTCATTTCATTTTTGCAAGAAGTATCACGCTGTTTAAAAATGACGGCTTTACTCACGTACGTTTTTCGGGACTGCCCGACAGTCTCCGTCGCAAGCTCGTTGCAAGCGAAGTGTGCTCATGAGGAAGGACCTCGTAAAGGTCCGAAACTAGTCGGACAATCCCGAAAAACGTACGTAAGTTAAGTCGTTACATATTTAATCATGTGTATAAATACTCACGAAGCATTTAATAGTAAAATGAAGTATCACGATGCACCTTTATTAATTGAATTTTGCCCTTTTAAAGTTTGTATGTTTTGGTAACCGTCCAACATCTCGTGGCTGTGTCAAATAATTGATTACATCCCTCACTCCGCGGCGCCATCTCTGCGAAAAGTATCAGTGTCGGGTGATATCGCGTTTGTTTCCTTTCAGGGTTGGCAGTTATGATGTTATTATTTAGTAGACAACTCCACGTTTTAAACCTACATATTCATAATATACATACATAACATATTCTACGTTTTACACAGTTCACAATTTATCTTTAGTTTATTTGTCTCATCGGGTGTCAGGCAATAAGAATTGGTCTTCCAGAACTATAAAACTTTAATTCTAATATGGGCAATCTGTGAAATATTTTATTAAGTACGGGTCTGAATTTAATATGGGATAAGTTTCCCTCTGCCATGTATGGGCAGTATCAGAACGGTAACGTGAAAGAATATCTTGAATGTTCTCTCTAGCTGAATTTAGCAATAAAGTTCCTCGGTCTGCGGAGCGTGGGTGTCAGGAAAAATATTGAATAAGTCTTCAATCGCACACATTTCACAATTTAGTTAGCTACATACATATTTTTATAAGCATAATCAAAAGGTTTTAGGTCTAATGGAAAATTCTAGTCGACCTAGCTGTTCGTCACATTGCTCTGTATCTGGTCTATGGCACAGATCTCTGATTTGCATTCTGCTCGTCTGTGTATTTGTGTATTGACTTTTCATTTATTACCATGGTTTTCATATTTACACGCATTGAGAGACAGGGGCGTTATTTTTAATACTAAAAGTCACGGTGGCCACTGTGACTGAATACAGACAAGTCGACCCGTACCGACCAAACGATATATGGACACGCCATAAAGAGACCCTTGGTCCTCAAAGGATTTTGATTTACCATAGAAACTGCGCACATTACGATTATGACTATTCACCAACCCTAGGGCCCGAGCCATTAGCTACGAAAATTGGGGTCAATTGCTGTTTGTCCATTGGACTCGTTACGACCGCCATGTTTGAAATAATTTGGTAATGGGACACGCGTTTCTGGAATGGCCGGATTGAGTTGCCTGGGTGACTGTGACAATGTTCATTTGTTACGTTTCTTTTATGTAAGAGCTGTGGCAAGTGGCCATGCTGACCCATTACTAAGCCTAATGCATTACTATTTCCAGCCACAATCAAAATCTATACGGCCTGACGTGACATTTTGAAGCCAATTCCTCTATTGATAAATTTCGTTCTGTGGTCACTCTCTCTTTTAACATTAGTATCATCGCCGTCTGCTATTTATTTCGGGTCATTTCTAAGGAATCCAGTCTCGAAAGACTCCCTTTACAAGTAGGTAGGTGGCAATGAATACGCGTTTAATTGTAAGTACTTTACAGCAGACCGTATGGTACAAATTTACAAGGGAATAGAGTTTAATTGACATAAAACTTTTTATCACAACTGCAAGCCGCCACTGGACGTGCGTACATGAATGTACAGACCTTATCTCACAAAATGCCATTTTAGAATTTTTTGCTCTCATCCAGTATTACGTTGCACCGATTGATGGAGACCTTTGTCCAGCTGGGTTGGACTTCTAAAACCGAACGGACAGAACCATTATTACACACCGTTTTTGAATGTATTCTGTATGATATGCGTTCATTGTAAGGAGTCGTTTGATACGAGCTAGAAGCTAGCTGAGTAGAATAGTGACTTCGCGTTCCAGATGTTAAAGGCCTGTCAAGGTTACCGGTACATAAATATAATATGGTAATGTGAATGAAATTATCCGATATGGGTTTCTGTGTACGCGGACATGTTATTATTATTGTATCATCACGACAGGTCTCTTCTAGAGTAGGCAGCGCTGAATATCTCTATCCTTATAGACTTGATGTGCTTCACGGAACGGAATTTCCAAACGTGTAATATCACCAGCAAGCCAGCTGCACACAGAAACAGCGCGGCTGCACTGCTGAGCGCCAACGGTGCCATGTGCTGAGTTACTCAGCAAGCTTATCGCGCAGTTATATATAGTTCAAGGATAATTCAGAGCTGTTTTGTAACGTATTTTTCCCGGAGCTAATTTATAACTCCCATTATTATTACTCAACTAAAGATCGACTTTGTCGAGTATAGAGGGAGTGAGGAATTAAGAAAATGCATATGAGGTATGTAAGGATATTTATTTGACATTTAGTTATCTGTGCCCACCCTGTAACAGACCTGGCGTACGGTATAACAGTAATAATATTACACAAACTCTTTCATAATGGAATCTGTCGCACTAGCTACAGTTATTCAATCATAGAAATGCTGACACAACAAAAACGCTCATGACTCAGTACGAATAGGTCTTGTTACTAAGAATCTGCAACGTATATTAAGTGGCAAGTAAGGCGTGGCCTGCTGCAGTGCCGTGTTTGTTCTATTTTAAGGTTAAAAATCGACTGACTTGCGTGCCTTGAAGAAATGATACATCTTTATCGGCACAAATCAAAAACAATTCTTAGTTCCGCGTCAACTAGTTCTTGTACGTGACCATGTTTGCTTTCGTAATGTTATTATTACAATAATATCACCCTAGCTCCGTTACGCGGCAGGCAGAGAGTACCTATCCCTGTAGCTCGGGACCAGAATTCGAGCTACGATACCTCCTGCTTGCCGTAAGAGGCGACTAAAAAGAGACTCTCGGGTTTGTGAGCGATTAGAGTGGGAGCTCTAACCGTTCAGGTAGCGATCCCGGGCAGGACGACAATATGTGTGGCCGTATATTGTCGTAAGAATCGTTAAACATGGGAGATGACAACATGTGTCTTCCCGATGTAGGACCCTGAGAGGAGACATGCTAGGAGGGCACCGGTGTGTTCCGTTAGAGATCCCGGAGTCCTCCTCCTAGCGCAAAGGCAGGCCACCGGGAGGGTTTTAGTGCAGTGCCATTCTGACATAACCCAGTATATCTCCCAGGATACCAGGTACCTTTTGAAGGTTTTCCTCTCGATAACAAAAAAAAAGGCAGAGAGCACTTAGTACCAAATATCTCTATCCATGCGGACCTAACATGTTTCCACTTCGCTCACCTCATATAAGCGTGCTGTTTATGGAGAGATCTGACCCAACCATCAGTAGTTATATTAATTAAAAGTGAAGTCTTCTCGGTTTATCATCGAGCTATTTTAAATTTAGAAATTTGACATCAACTTTCGGTTAAAGATATATTGCAAATGTTTGCCAAGCGTTGTACTCACGATATAACCATCTAATAATACGTGTATATTGTGTAAAATTGAACCTAACAACAATCCCTTGAAGGTGTACTTCAAAAAAAACCGGCTACTTGAACCATTACAAATAATAGGTACACATTTCTTTCTATTTATAACGAGAGCAGCTGTAAAATATTTGAACCAACATTCGCGCCAACAATCGACAGGTAATAATACTGGGTTTTTATTGTGAAACGCAACGTGCAAAAATAGCTTCCCTAAACACCGTTACAAGCAACGCTTTGTTAAATGTACTTTTGTTATAGGAATCTGAATGAAACCCGATTTTCTATACACATTGTTATATTGGGACGGCTGAGTTCGCATCTGGAGTTTTTCTTTCATTCGAGTTGCTATCGACATTGACAAATCGTAGGGGCGATTTGAAGGCAATCAATTTTAGACTTTATTGGTGTTATTTTTAAGAGACTTTTTAAGAAATTATGGATTGTATTATTTATCGTTAGTATTGGACGCTGATCGAATTTCATATAATAATATGACCAAGCGTGTTTTATATTACTAAGGGTTGTAATCACTGAATGATGCTGGGAATAATATTGAAGGTATATTCCAAATACATAGTAGTGATAGCCTAGTGGTTTGAAATTCGACCTCTCACTCCGGGAGACCGGGTTCAAATCCTAGCGCGCACCTC
>DWJK01004851.1:0-11616 GCA_018248815.1 Croniades pieria auraria
ACAACACCTTGATTGTGCTTTGCTGCCATCACAGCGCTCTTCTTTCGTATAATAGCAGTAAGTCTTTAAAGCAATAGGGCCCCGTGTATAAGTAAGCCCCGTAAACTATAGTTATTAAATGTTTTCAATACAAATTGTTGTCTATTAAAGTCTTGCAAATTTTTTAGATATGGTAATTTTTAAATCTTCGATGAAAATTTTTATATAAAATGCACTATCTATTGTTATAAATAAATATACTGCGTCGCAGTTAAAGTCATCACTTTTTAGTATCTCTGCATTCAAAGATCTTATGGCTGTCATAATATTTTAAGACAGCCTTAGTGTTTTTAAAATCCACCTAATTATCACAGACTGTCATGGTGGCAAATGTACGAATGGGGTCGTTAAGGTGATCACACAGTCCATACTCTTTACAGTCAACGTGTTCTGAAATAAAACTCAAATTTTAGCACAGCACAGACCTGGTGCTGGTTGTTAAGTGTTGTGATGATGAGTGATGACTTTGATTTTTCTGACGGTTTGTCAGACTAAAAGCGGACAATGTATTGGGATGGCACTTTTAAATGTTCATGTCCATGCACGTATGTATGGACATGTTTGTGATATGCAGTTAAAGACAAAATCGAATATATTTGCCTGTGTTGTCTGTGGATAGACCGTTGTCGTTTTTAGTCTGTGCAGATAATAAATATTGATCTAAAGATATATTTAATTGTTTACAACTCTTAATAGTCTTCATCTACATATGTAAGGAGGGCCAGGGGTGTGAGAGAATAGTAATATATATATACACTTAGATAAATTTTTTATTGCTTGAAATTTTTTAAC
The DNA here is from genome assembly GCA_018248815.1 of Croniades pieria auraria. Lineage (NCBI taxonomy): Eukaryota > Metazoa > Arthropoda > Insecta > Lepidoptera > Hesperiidae > Croniades > Croniades pieria. The sequence goes on from DWJK01004851.1 coordinate 832, forward strand.
ACACACAAACGATATGGTAAATTTTTAAATACTTCTTTTTTAATTGTAAATATAGTGTATAGGTTCTCGTACATTATGTACAATTATGTTATAAATGTATTTTTATTTACTTAGAAGAGTTTATTTATTAATGTTTAGGGTTAAGGGTTAAGTTTTTATTTAATTAATTTGTAATTTAATTATGTGGCGGATACTTGGTAATAGGATAGGATTTTGAGGAGATTTGAGTTGCGCGTGTTCCGTAACAGACGGCGCCATCGGTTATTTCTGAGTTACGACGTCGGAGGTTTTTAAGCAATTTAGAAACTCTTAATTTGTACAGTGTGGTTTATATTCAAGAACTACAATATACACCAAGACAGGGAGCAACGGCGTCGTCTCCAGTGGAATTCACAAGCTTAGTCACATCTCTGGCAACATTCATAGCTTTTTGACAAACATTGCCTACGTGTCTGTAGGTTGGCTACACAAGGAGCATTTCAAAATTGCACCTCAAAATGTTTTATGTCCTTTTGTTTAAATGTTGTATTGAGCTTTTCTCTCGTACGTACGATGGTGTCCGTGTGTACCCATATCGACCGGCATAATATTTGTTAAGAGTTTTATTGATATATGAATATTTAATTCCACGCGTTTGTCTTCAAATCTACGAAATGTTTACTGCTATTTCTTACAGCTTAATGTACAGTGAGTATGAACAAATAAATAAAAGGGGTTCATTTTGTTGAATTTTGCTATGTAAAGAACTTCAACCTTAGAAAAGGATACATTTAACTTTTTAAAATAATTCCTTAAACAATAAGATGAGGGATTGAGTATTTATCTAGGCATTATGTAAGCATACAGGACAAACGAAGCCGCTGATAATAGCTAATAGTGTACTATAGTGTATGTAATAAAAGTGACCAGTCCTCGCTCACAAGCTGTTGCTATCGGTGTGTGCAGTCCGTGTATTCTACAGGTAACATCACGGGTATTTTAAACAATATGACAGTTGTAATGTCTGTCAAGATTTGGCGGGGAATTAGGAATTTATAATTACGTGAATTGATGTGTTTGAAAGAGCAATAATGTATGAAAACTATTGATTTGACTAAAGTAATGAATTGAATTATTAATGAGTGTCCTCAAAACTGGAAATGTTAAATTGTTAGGAGTCTCACTGGTTGTATGTGCGAAGTGCGCTAATTGAAAAAAAAAATTGTACCAAAATGTCGGCCACGAAATAGCAGTTAATGTTCCCGCGTAAAGTTCAATTTATTGCTTATTTCGACTTAATTGTAAGTACCAATTTGTAAATAGTTGAGATCTTTATGAAATGTGCAAATAAATCGTTATTTGAATGATTACTCTGGTCTTTCATTAAGAAAATAAAACCGAATTGAGTTTTTGGATATAACTCATGGACTTCAATTTAATAGTTAGCTATGCCCAAATGTTGTTTCTGCTGTAATGTTGTGTACGAATATTTTTCTGACGTTGTGTACGAATATTTTTCATGGACTTCAATTTAATAGTTAGCTATGCCCAAATGTTGTTTCTGTTGTAATGTTGTGTACGAATATTTTTCTGACATTACTCGTTCGATAAATCGATTGACATTCGGCTATACAATAGGATAGGTATCCTATAATAGGTATAGGCGTGGATCCATTTTGCGCGCAGTATACATTTAAATGCTTACTTCAAATATATTCTTCGCAAGGTGGTATTCACCTAGTATTCAATGTGCCATGACAACTAAACAGTAACACAGCAACAATATCAGTAGAGATCCCGGTACTCCTCTGTCCAGTTTCCCTTCTTTTCAAATTTTTGTTAAGTAGTAGCTGCGCTATGGTCTCATAATTTTATATTTTTTTAAAGTTTTATATCCATAATATTGTTTATGATGTTACAATTTAAGGTAGTTTCTAAAGCGGGGGAGTAGAAGTGAGAAGGTTCGATACAGGGCAGTCGTGCAGTAGAACCAAATCAGTAATAAAATCAAGGTACCCTGTGTTAATAGATTGTTGATAGATTGGGGCACAGGCCCCATCTCGTCGAGATCAGATTACTGTGTAGAGATGTCTTAAGATAGTAACAGTCGACATAACTACACTAATCCACAATTTGCTTACGAAAATAGTCACAATTTCTCAATCAATTTGGAAGAGAAAAGAAAAACAGAGCAATATGAAAAATATTTTATTAACGTATGAACACATTTAAGTAGCACGTACAGTTAGGAATCTAGTTGCGTCGGTGCCGCGGTCACACTTTTAGCTAAATGGTAAATTTCAAGTAAACCGTAAAAAACGGTAACAGTATTATTTTATTTTTCTTTCATAACAACACACGAAATGCATTCTTGTGATAATCTTACAACAGGTGTTGCAAACTGGATTGTACGGTTAAGTTTTCAGACTGGTCGCATCCCTTCGCTGCCCCCAAATATTAAGTTGTAAGTACAGTGTAATTATAGGGGTAGGGGTCTACGTTAAGTTGAAAATTGTATCTGGGGGTTTCTGTTCCAAAGCAACATTATTTTTTCTGCAAATCTAGTGAATGTTTTATCCATTTGCTACGTCTGTTGTATATAGAAAAAATATGTAAATGGCAAAATAAACTGTAAAATATATCACTATCTTAAATAAGTATGTTCACAATAAAGTCTAACTACTCGTTTCTAGCGTATAAGGTACTTGCAGTGTGAAAAGTTTAAATCATATGTTTACTAATAACATGTTGTGCCAAAGCTATAACGTTCTGTTCCGCAGGTTAACTACAATAACTCACTAAGTTTTCATTCATAACACTGGTTTCCGTTAGAATTCTACGTATAACATTAAAAAGAATCAATCGTATATTATATAAAAAGAGTATAATTTAACTAAGTTTTTTTTTAAAAGCTATGAGAAAAACGTATGCCATAAGCAGAGTGGAGGCACGGTGTTTCGAGGCGTCATAAAAAAATGCTACGGCCATACAAATACTATTTAAAATAATTAATTTTAATAAATGGACAACAGAGAATATATTGTTTATGTAGTAGCACGAGTAAAAATTGACATTATTTCACTTCTATAGCGCTTGTATAAAACGAATATATATTTATGATTTGAAGTTTTCTGTGTATTAAAATGCACAATATTGAATTCATGCCTCATATTTCCTATAATGCACTGTGTATATGCACTTGTATGTAATATTCCTGCCGTAATGTTGATAAAATATTCTATGAAAAACAATATGGCGAGCGTGTCATAATGGTCAGGATTTGGCGGGAAAACGTCCATTTTACGTCAATGGATTCGTTAGTATGAAAATACGCTCAAAGACAAAAAATAGTTTTTAGACAAATCACTGTTACAAATTACTTTTCTCCTGCGAATGCGAGGATTTACGGGAAATATTTATGTGTAAGACATATTAACGTTCGTAAGTACTGTATCCTCTTCTTGTATCTATACAATTATGCTTTATGTATAAAACATAGAGAAAATATAATTTACAGCATAAAAACCATTAAGAACGTGGGAACTTCAGTGTAATGAATTAAGATTGTTCATCGTATGTCTCGATAAGTACGTACATCACCTTTTGAAAATTAGCAAAGCGAATAGCGCGTTTTGTTAATATTTTGATATTTGACTTAATACATTAATAACATAAAATAAGTGATATAAAGACGTTTTATTTCAATATTCACGGCCGGCAAGCAACGCTGTGTGATGTTATGTGATGTAGGGAAGTAGTTAATAAGGACATTTTTAAATTAAGTGCAAAATAATAAAAAACCTAAATGAAACGTAAACCTATACAATATTAGGGTTTTTAATGAGATCATAAAGTAGGCGTTTTATTCTAAATTATTATTATTATTCCACAATTTCAAAGTCGGTCTCATTGACATGTGACTAACAGGTGAACGGATGAAATTCTCGCATATCTTATAACAGATGGCGTTAATTTCCTAATTATGCGTGCAGCAATGCCTTCCCCTCTAAAATTCTATAAAAACATAGCGATAAGTTAATTTTTTCAGGCCTGTCTTAGTTTTGATATAAGCTTTGCGATATTCGAATGATTTATATAATAGAAACCAGCTTTACAACCTATAAGACAATGTTGGATGAAATATCATAAATATAAAATTTATTTAACTAATTGCATTAGCAACTATAGCCTGGCAAATTTGTTGGTGACAATCTCGTGGTCCGCGGAGGACGAGGACGATACTGGGGAGGGCGTGGGAGAGGTAAGAAGTTATCCAGAAGCGGGGCAGCCTAGCAACAGCGTCAGTCGAAAGTCGTCACTTCTGGCGGCATACCATGCTGTGTGCAGTGGTCAAATAAATATCATTTTCCGTTTCCCCGTGCCCCTCGGCCCGCAGACCATGGGATAGTTATGAGCTACTTTGACAGGCTATAATATTTGAAGTCATTGGGCTCTAGCTTGCTCAATCCTCTCACGACATGACCGCCACTTCTGTGAAGTATATGGATATCTTTACAATACAAGATAGCTTTCAAACAAGTAGTTTTCTCACTCTAATGGTATAGGTTTTTGGTGGAGAGAAGTTATTCCTTCAACATCTTCTGTTTCAATATTCGACCGAACTAATCACTCCTTCATACCACTATACCACTGTTATAAAATGGGATTGAGCCCCTAATACTCGTCTTCTTCTCTAGAATAATATGTTAATACTTTGTGAAAAACCGAGATTGGTACTTAGTCTGATAAGGTAAGAATATTTATGGTTGCAATAGAAAAATAACTCTTCAAATGGTCACTTGTACGTGGCGGGGGCACTGGGTGGTGCTGCGCTAGGGACCCGCGGTAACGGTGAAGTAGTCGCAAGGCGGCTGTCGCCAGTCGAACAGCTGAGACTCCTTACTGAAGTCGCCTTTCGCTTCCGGGACCATCGCTTCCGGTTTAATCTGAATGAAAAAATATTCGAGTAGAGTATCTTGCGTCATCTGTATACGTTTAACGGCGGTCCGTAACCTCGGTCGGCGGTCGGTACCTTGGCGCGGCGCTGCAGCTTGAGGTGCACGAGCTTGACGTGCGTGCGCATGGCGGTGCGCTGCGAGAAGCGGCGGCCGCAGTCGGCGCAGGCGAAGGGCTTCTCGCCGGTGTGCGTGCGCGCGTGGTTGAGCAGCACGCTGCGGCCGCGGAACACCTTGCCGCACGCGTCGCACACGTGGCGCGGCGCGGGGCGGCGGCCGGCGTGCACGACGCGCACGTGCTTGGCCAGCGAGTTGGCGGAGGCGAGCGCGGCGGGGCACTGCGCGCAGCGGTGCGCGCGCACGCCGTCGTGCTGCACGGCCGCGTGCGCCGCCAGCGCGCGCTCCGTCTCGAACCGCTTGTCGCAGCGCGCGCACGCGAACCTGCGCGCGCCCGCCGCCCACCGCCCGATCGATTGAGTATGTACATTTGGAATCTATTCATATCTAAGGCGACCACTACCCGCTATCGGGTATGTATGGTGTGTTAAATGGAAATTAGGTGGGCCCGAGTCGATGTAGTGAGCGATGTAGCGAGTGATGTGGTGGAGTCTCGATGTACTCACTTAAGACTTTGGACGTCCTTGTGTTTTAAACTCTTCTGCAGGTGTTGTCGGAGGGTGTGCGCCGACTTGAACCTGACGGGGAAGATTATAAAGATTTGAGTTCGTCTATAAAAATATGGAAGATGTCTGAGACTTCTGAAGATTGTTTTTAATTCTTTTGAAAAACCTAGTAACAAAATTTGAAACTGGCAAACATTTTCTACAAACTCTAATAAATTTTAAATAAAATATTACTTTATGATGACAATTTAAAGATTGAAAGATTTCGCTTAACCTAAAATATTACTTTATGATGACAATTTAAAGATTGAAAGATTTCCAATCTATCAACGAGCAGAAATGCTTACAGAACTGACACGTTTAAAAATTCGAAAATAACGAACGAATTTGAAATTAAAATTCGAACATAACCACATGACCATTTCTCCCGAACGCCACCTAAGAGACTCATATCAGGTAAATAAAGCCAAACTCATTTCCTTTTAATTAGTAAAGGCACATGGGTATTCATTATATAAAATTTATGTTACTTCTACTGAGAATACCCGCAAATAATACATGGTACTGTTTGTAACAAAACAGTCACACCGACCTGACGTCGCACTCCACGCAGTAGTACTCCTTGACGTCGGAATGCTTGAGCTGGTGGTGCTTGATCTGGTTGCGCGTGCGGAACTTGTGTCCGCAAATGTCGCACTCGTAGTTCTTGATGCCCTGGTGGATTCTGCGCACGGAATTCATGTATCTCGATCAATTCATCATTTAAGAGCCCCATATCATGGGTACGTACAGGGAGAGTAATAAATGTAGAAGAACCACGTCAGGTCCGTAAGAAAAGAGATATCGGGCGCTTGATACTCGCTACTCATCTTATAAAGGACCTGGCGTGATGGTATGCTAATAATAAGTTAGAAGCGAGCGGTTGGCCAGACAGAACGTTTATTAGCGAGCAACGGGGTGTCGGTGGTGGTCGCTCACTGCTGGTGCTCGATGAGCGAGTCCTTGTTGACGAAGCTCTTGCCGCAGTCGCCGCACTCGGGCCGCGCGCCGCTGTGGTGGTTGCGCATGTGCCCGCGGTGCGTCTTGCTGTTGCTGCAACGTTACCACGGGCATATATTATGGGATAGCACATTGTACTGTAAGGGGTAACAATCTCCACTTCAGTAGAGCAGATGATGACGCGGCTACATGCCCTAACCACCGACGGACAGCAGCGTAGGTGGTGCGAGCGAGTGTGTCCTGGGATCGGCAATCAGCAGGCCCAGCGTGGGGATCGTAAGCAAAATCCACGCTGATGTGGCTTTATGTCCTGCGGTGACAGTAGAGTATACAAACACAAGTACCCGCAACGAATATTAAAGTTCATTATTTAGATGTCTGTGCGACCGGGATTCCAATCCAGACCCGGCCGCGTGGTAACGCGGCTGTGTCACAAGCTGAAATATGTAGAATAGTATATGTTATCAGAGCCAGAACTCACTTGGATACTTTCCCGCAGATAGGACACGTGATGAGAGTCAGGAGACCTTCGTGTTGTGTTCTGAAACACAAAAAGTAATACAATTAATTGATATAAAGTCAAATATTTAAAAAAAAACAGACTTTTTGAAGTAGCACAGTGTGGCTCATGATGGACTAAACAGGTCTTTTTGTCTATGTATTTCTGCTATAATTTTAATATCAAACACTGGATTTGCTATACGTAGTTTCGATTCTGCTATAGCGGTCTAAATATACATACGTCCGACCGCTTTGCATGACGGACATAATGGATCACGTCGTCCCATCAATGGTCGTTTATAGTCACGTGCAGCACTTCAATATACGTGCTGTATTTCTTTCTCAAAAATGGAATTACGTGGTCTCAGTGAACTGGAATGGTAATAACACAATCATGTCGACCATGCTGACACACGCTTCCACAATGACGCTGGAATAGAGTGTGTTACATGTACAGAAAAAAGTTTGAACTGTGAGGCTAACGTAAATATAGTAAAGTTAATATTTAAGAGTTGGAGCATGCCGGCCCACACATCCAAACGAAAACTCAATGAGAGCACTTCGGCGGTAGAAAACAAACGCTCGTACAGCTCGGGCGCTGACGACAAGCACGACGGCCGGCGGTACCTGTAGTGCTCGAGGATGGAGGCGCGGTCGCTCATGCGGCGGCCGCAGCGCCGGCACTCGTAGCGCCGCGTGTGGATGCTGGCGTGCACGGACGCGCTGTAGGCGCTGGGCAGGTACATGCTGCACAGCTCGCACTTGAACTGCCCGCGCGACTGCGCCGCCGGGACACGGACAGCGGTCAGCGAGCGGTACACGGGGCGACCCAATAGTTAAATCGATGTTAAATGCTCCTTACGGGCAGGCGACATATTGGCGATTCCCATTGGTATAATATAGCACATGATTTGTCCTTATATGAGCAATCTGCTGTCTACACGAATGAATTAAGTATTGCATTACAAGCACATCCCTCACCGGACTATGTTTCTTCATATGGTTCTGCAGCTTCGCTTCAAAGTTGAAACCTTTGTAGCACAGGTGGCATTGGAAGGGGAATTTCAGAACTGCTTTGCTCTCTTCCTGAAAAAGAAATACCACAAAATTAACACTTGTGAACAAACTGACACATTTAAAAGTAAGTAATAATTATGATTATATTATAGGGCTAATTTTATAAATAATCTACATGGTGATAGTAATAGAAATATTGGACATAATCTGCTTTATGTTAAAATTGACCAAAACAAAATATTTCTAAGTGAGGTGAATATTTAGAAAAATAAAGTAATATATACCTCTCGTTGTTTAATTTGTTCTTCAGGGTTCAATATTACGATTTTGATTTTGGACGTATCGATTTCGGCCGATTTGCGTATGGAATATGTCTGTGCCGGCTCTGACGTGCTATCTGTCGGGTCCTCGCTGGAAACGAAATACATTTACCATTAGAACCGTAGTACACTGTCGACTGCTGCCCGTACATGTGTCCAAAGGTAAGCGAAATCAGATCCTATCCGGCATTCCACTAGGAATCATTTTTGCTGCTTATCTCACGTCACAGAGTCAGATGTAATTTTAAAATCAAATATTATTTACTATTAGCTGTGCCCCGCGGTTTCACCATTAATTAAAGAAAATCTATTAAAAAACTATTTTAAGAACATACCGCTATGATCACCAAGAGTAAATATAGTAAAAAATAGTTGTGCCCGCGACTTTGTACGCGTAGATATGGTAGGTTTTGAAAAAATAAATTGTCACAACTTCTTTATTTGTTAACCAATTTAAATGAAAAAAACACTAATTGTTAAGTGAAGCCAACACAATATAATCCTGAAAACTGTATTCAAATCGGATAAGCCGTTTCTGAGATTAGCGTCCACAAATATACAGACAAAATGAAAAAACATTGTTTTGGCTTCTCTTGCGTATATAAAGGCACCCCATTATGAACTTTTAAATATATTTGTCATGTACAGACAGCAATTAGTTACAGTTTTATTATATGTAAAAATTATGGTAAAGTTAACATTGTAAGGAAATTCTGCATATGATACAGTTCTAAATTATGTTTTAAAAGTGTGTGAAGTGCAAGTCACACTTTGGTTTCACAACAAACTGTAATATTAACCTTGCTTATTTTGAAAGGAGTCTGGTGACCAAACATTAAAAGGACTGAGGAGAATGGATAACGTAAGAAAGGTGCTTGGTGTCATTCAACATCAACTTTTCACTTGAGGAATGTGTGCCCCCTCCCACCATCTGACTCCACCTACCAATGCCTACCACTCTCACCCTATTACACCATCATATCAAGGTGGCTAAGTAATTAATATGAGATATATCTCTAAACCTAATTGACCATTTGTTGTTGAGTAGTTTTGTCTCTTATATTACTTCATTTATTCAAGTTGAAAAAAAATTCATGTAACCTCAACTCTTTCTCTGATTTAACATCTTTTCTCTTCTTGCCTTCTTTCAACTTTCTCTTCTTCTTAATGCTCTTATCTTCTGTCTTTACCGTATTTAGCACTTCATCTTTTAATATTGCAGCCAGTTCTTCAAAGTTAGAGTTTGATCTGCAATAATAACGACTTTTATTTGCGATTTTGAACTGTTAATAGGTAATATTGAACAGGTATGTGAAGATGTGTGAGAGCATGTTGACATACACATGAATTTGAAATTTATATGTGTGTGTTTACATCCCAAGTAGTTTAACAATAAAACTCCTCACCTGTACTCTTCTAGGGGTATGTTGTCTTCGAAGTCGGAAAAACCAGTTTCATTCTTTACGGATTCCATAGCTTTGTCTACATTTACCTCTGGGGGTACCTCATAGTGGAACAGGTTGGATGACTTCAACTGATTTTTATGCTGTGGAGAATTTTACACAATGGTCCTCATTTATATAGTCAAATTGATGTTGGCAACGATGGTAAACACAATGTGTTTCAGATGGAAAAAAAATTATATTGGTTAGAGATGGCAGTTGCGCTGTTAAGCGGCAAATGTGTCTTGATCAAACTTTACATTAATGTGGTATTTAATATACTTAACTGGCGACAACTGTGTTTATGATTCAGAAAATGGGGTGCCAATATTAATGAAATCAAGTTCAAGTGCACAAATTAATATAAATATTTCATGAAGTAGATTTCTAGGGCAGGAATGTAAAGCATGTAAGTTTACCTAACCTTTAAAATCTTGTGGAAGCCAAGCTTAGAATTCTCAGAGTCTATAGTCAATGTTTCTGTTGCAGTCAGATGAGGACACTCATATTTCTTCAGCTCAGCATCTTGGGGATCTATTGGGAACTGCAATAAGGATAGCTTTTAATACAAACCAAAACTACAATAACTGTTATTCCAATTGTAAACCGGACAATCTATTTTTACTTAAGGTTGAATACAAGTTTTCATGGAGCACTGAGAACATCAAGTAACATTTTTTAGTTGGTTTCTTGGTATAATATAAAAAATATATAGTAACTCACAGGTGTACATCTGTTCAAGTAGTCATTGAGCATTGCATGGGCTTGCAATATTTTGTGTTTGAACTTGACAGACTTCTGCAGCAGCATCACACATTCATTGCACAGGCACTGGGGCAAGCCATCACACTCTGATATCTGGAAAGGGTGCAAATGGTTAACTAGTGTTAGTTGCTAGTGCAATGGCGATGTTTATATTTAAAAGGTACCTTGGGTGAGGAAAGGAGAC
>DWJK01004852.1:0-11616 GCA_018248815.1 Croniades pieria auraria
TCTGGGTTCAAATCCCGAGTCGGTTACTATAAAATGTTTCTAATTTAGAATTTCTAGTAGTGACTCGGAGTCTGGATTTGTACCCGGCTCACCACCTATTCCATGGGACTTCAACGCAACTGGTGATACGTGGAAGTGTACATACTACACTCCTCTGTCTACCTCTTCGGGGAATACAGGCGTGATGTTACGTTAACAACAATGTCAGATTACCTAAAATGATTTGCACTACACTAACAAGGTATTAAAAACATAACTTACTTATTAAATCCTAGTTATTTACTTTAACTTAGAATTTAATTTATAAAACTCACTAGTACGCAACCGGATCTTCTGAGTTCACCAATTTTGAATTTTAAAAAACCGTTATGTGAATTTGAGTCAAAGCGCATTTAATTTTAAATCTTTGATTTATTATTATTCGTTTTTAATTAGATTCTTATTTTCGTTTGACAGTTTTTATTCTAAAATTAAATAGATTGATTACGTAAAAAAATAAAATTCTTATTCATAAAAAGATTACTTTAAAATGTTTGATTTGCTAAAAAATAAGAAGTAGGTATAAAATAAAGTTAGTAAATTAAACACATCCTCCTTAGTTCCAGTAATATAGGAGATCCGTGTCTAGATCGGCCACAATATGCGCTATCAAGACACCGGGTCTATATTTAGAGGCGTATTTATAAAAAACCTTGAATTGTTTACAATGGTTCAATCCTTCGATAAAATACTTCGAGTTTTTTTATCCGATTCCTAGAGCTTTAAATTGTCAAACCAGTTATAAGATATTTAATGTTATAACATACATATGGAATACGCCCACATGGATCTAAAGTATATAATATTTGTGTTGTGTCTATCATCACGCCAGTTCCCTCCTTACCGGGTAGGTAGCTTTGAAAGTGCAATATTTAATATAGTGTTAAAATAGAATCGTGCAATGAGATTCCCTGGATTTTTCACTACAAATGTATGTTACCCGGTACGATTTCCTGTATCGGGACAAACAAACAAACCCTGATACCATTGAACTTCCACCCTAAATATTTGTTTTTTCTCAGAACGACGATTTTAGGGAATTACAGACCATTTTGTATCTTTTTGTAGGTGTCGTAAAAGACGATTAAGTGTGAAGATAAACGTAAGCATTACCATTAATTTTCGATTTCTCTTCCAATCTCGACTCGAATCATTAGGACTAAGGTCATAGATTATCTACCTTTTTATTTCACGACGAAGCAAATTTATACATCTTAAAATATTATTCATATTTATTATTATTATTATAAAATAAAGGGCTGCAGAGCATTACACATAAATTTATTCGCATAGATAAAATAATTAAAGACAAAAGATTAAATTTTATTTTCAATCATTAACCTATTTAATAATTCATTTGTTGACTATTAATGACGATTGAAGATTAACGAATTTTTGAGATATCATTTCTTACCTAGGCAAGTGGAAATTATATATTTAAGTGATAACATATAACAATGCCGAAATAATAATAACTCACAATCTCATAAGTTATCTCATAATCTCATAACTGTCAATCTCATAAGTACTCATTATCTCATAACGCATAATAAATTGGTTGTCTGTCTTAACCATATGCAACTTTTATAATCCATTCTTTTATCTACAGTTATTATTAGTGGACTAACAGCGTACGTTTGTTGAAAAGTAGTTCGTGGTTAACATTAAGTGAAAGAAGTTCGTTTCTATAACAAATCTTTAAACAGTCCGTCTTCGTTGCGGGCGTAAACATTTCGTTGACGCCCGTGTGAGGCTTCAATTTTACCAAAATAACTATTTTACCGTGCTGGAAGGTAATCAAACGGCGTGACACACGTGCTAGGTGTGAACTGAAGTTAAACACGCTTTGCCGCCCTTCATTATCTTATTTTTAGTCCATCACTGACACAATAATGAAAACGTCTTACACTCTAATGACGCGTCGGACATGAGTCATAACATCTAACGCGTTATTGCTATCAATATGATGTTCATGTTAATTTATTGTATCGGGCCACCCACGGCGAGGAAATCATCATTATTGCGGCAGTGGAATTTTGCGCGCACGGTGCGTTAAGTTTTTTAAGACCACTTACCTTCCCCGTATATGAACCAGACGTGCTTTGCGCACATTTTCAATGTCATTTCATTCAGCAGTAAGTGTAACTGTTGATACAACTTAACATAGATAGCACGTGACTATTAAATAGTTAGATACGTATTTTCACGCCATGTCCCTTACGGGGTAGGCAGAACATGGAGTGTAAATAATTAAATTAGTGTAAATAGATTAATGTTAAAAATGTAATTTGGTTTTAAACTTTTCTTAAAGAAAATGAAATTAGGCCGGGACCGTCCTATGGTAAATAGACGGCTTTTAAACTACATATACATATATAAATATATACTTACTGGTTACTTTTTTTACGAGACACAGTACAAACATTGGTACTAATAACACAAGTCTTTTTCCTACATAGGAATCGAAACCACGACCTCCAGCGTGGCATTCAGGTTCAGTAACCACTGGTCCAACGTGTCAGTCGAATTAATTATTTAAACATATTTATATGTGTCAGTAAAACGTAGAAATTCTTACCATACAGCATCTTACTTATCCATTATGAATACATTTGCATACGAACGACGTGAACCGTAGTGATGGTGACATGGTAATATTACCATAACTCAACGTTTTAATTATTAAGAATTAAATATACGTTCGGGTTCTACGAACTTTGTATGCAAACAATTATAATATGCGACTTCTAACCGCCCCGCCGATAAGACGATTCGACAGTCATAATATCAATCGAGAGTAGGTTTGGAGATAAGCTCTTCATTCTGTGTGGTAAAGGAAATTTTTCAAGTCATAAAACAAATAAAATCATATTAAGCTCAATAAATTCGTGTTGTCTGGCGAATATAATGTATTTTGTGGAAGTATCAATAAACAGAAAAATTTACAACAGTTCGGGTGTTAATTGGCGGAAATACATTGTTGATAATTAAATTGAAGTTATTTTGCAAGAAGTATAAAGATCTTGGATGGTCTGGATGGTGGATGATCTTCAAGCAATACGCATTTGCAAATGTAAACTTAAAGACTTACAAGTTTAACGTGTTATATTTCTAATGGTATACTGTAAGACTCTTTTGTATTAACAAGCCTTGTCAGAATGTTCAATGGCTGACGACTTACTCATTTTTATTCCTGGAGCCCTTGAAGCGCCTCAAACGTTTCCGATATAGAAAACAGATATCCTTCGAGTGGCTCCGACAGTGGTGGTGTAGAGCGCCTAGACGCGGCTTGATCGCTTGGACGTGACATACATGTTAATGGGAGCAATGGTTTCACAAGTATCACTTATGTCATATATAATTGCTTATCAAGTAGAGCTGACATTGAAGTTATGTAAACAAATTTGTTATTTTATTAAAATTTTTAAAATATATTATCTTTTCATACTGATAAAAAATGTTATTTCGTTTATTTGCAAAAGAGTTGTGATAAGAATATAACTATAGCAGTGATAGCCTAGTGGTTAAGAATTGAGCCTCTCGCACCGGTGGTGCTGGATTCCAATCTATGGCGCACCTCTTTACAAAAGTGCGTTTTTAAGTTTCAATATCACTTGCTAACGGTGAAGGGAAACATCGTGAGGAAACCTGTACACCTTAGAATTTATAAAAAAAATGTTCTAAGGTGCGTGAAGTCTGCCAACCCGCACTTGGCCGGCGTGGCGGACTATGGCTTTAACCCTCTCAATATGAGATGAGACCCATATTCCAACAGTGGAATGATAAATAGGTCGATTGTTATTATTTATAAGAATACAAATACTTACTAATTGTAAATTGTATAGATTCTAAATCCACGATTTATTTTTGGCACTCTGTTTAAATTTTTTTCTTTAATGATAACTAACGAACAAGCTTTTATTGTATGATAACTGGTCTATATATTACAATATTTTGCATTTAATAAATTAAGAAAATTCGATGTTTACTTCATATTTTCTTTATCACCTGGTTCGATAGCAAGAATATTTATCTCGAGTTCGCGCTTTGTTAACAGCATTGATTGATAAATAAGCCGTAACTTATACATATCGTAACTTATTTCTAAGTATGAAACACTTGAATGGCAACTTCCATAGACTCCAGTGGACTGGTTCCCGACAGAATGCGCGGCGCCCGGGGCGCTCACGTCCTATCAAAACAAACTATACTGACCCGCTCATTAACTCACTTTTGCCGATTTTGCCGATAATCCTATTATTACCTAATATATGTATGTATATTGCGCCTGTAGCTTAGTGGTTTATATTTAGATTTCAGCCTCCTATTCCACTGGTAATGGATTCAAATCCAGGCGCGCACCTCTTTATAAGAACTGTGTGTTTGAACATTTAACACAGCAAAGCATCGTTGGAAAAATTCAGTTTGCCCTATTGTGTTCTAAAGAGTGTGAGGTCTGGCAATTACCACTCGGACAACGTGTCGAACTATGGCCTTAACCTTCTCATTCTAAGAGAAGATCCCTGTACTACAGTGTAACGATACAAGAGTGACATGACTCACTGATACCCTATACATATTTTATTAGGTATACAAAGTGACTTTTGAATTGATATTTTTATGCAAACGTCACGTCGGTAATGAAGCAAATCGAGCCCAATATCTATATAAACGTACCTATACAAATAATGACTTTGGGTTTTTCGGGCCCTCGCGTCACGATGAATAAATTGCGAGTTTTCCTCTTGTTGAACATTTAATCTTTATGAGAAATGTCTCTCTGTTTCACTCTACAAGTCGTTAGTATTTATCACGAACATGATAGCCCACTGCCACTCCAACTCGCTTTTCCGAAAGACGTCAATGAGAGTAATCTAAAAATCAATGGTGATACGTGTGATTTTAATAATCATTATTATTATTGTTATGTTAAGTCTCTTGCTGGGTAGGCAGAGAGTACCAAATACCAAAAAATCTATTTATAAACATTTATTTAAGTTTTAGTTCCTATAACAATTGACAAATGAAACATTACAAGAGAATAAACTATGGCATACAAACTCCATCAATCTCCACTAGTTCTAAGTAGTAGTAATTTTCGCATATCCGGCAATATCAAGAAAAAATCGCGCCTACAGTAGCGCGTAAAAGAGGAACGCACCTATTGAATTATATAGTGTTATTTCTCACTAAACCAACGTTGTACTAACCTACAGATGTAGGTTAAAGGAATATTTTTTCTCTATGGACAATTTTGAACTATGGGGATCGTCTTGCAAGCTCTCCATTAGCTGTACTCACACCACCCTCCGAGTGAAGTGGTCGTAAAGATCATATGGTACAGCGACTTCGTCGTATCGTTTAAATAGACACGAAATGATTAGAAATGTAATAATGCACGTTATTTCCGACTCTTACCTGTGTGGGTTTTACGCTTGAATGTTACTTATAAACTTCATGAATGAATAAATGAAAGATTTTCTTTTAATTTCCCATTACTCCAATTTAATTATACATTTTAAGTTTTTTTTTAAATCAAAATTGACGGTAATAAAGCGTTTTGACAGTGCATACAAAATTTTTAGGCAATGTATTAATTCCGAGGATGTACGATATAATCAAGATAAGATATACGATACAACATATCAAAGCTCCGACGTGATCTGGTAAGCCGGCCACGTACACTCGCGCTTAATATTGAATAACAGCGCGTGTTACGAAATATTTGAGTAATACGTAGCGCAGCAGGTAATCATTTTCACCTGGATAATGACGCATTATGTCATATAATAATACACTTTGTCGCATTTATATAAAAAGTCGGTACGTTCTCATTACCACCATCCACCCTTTTATCGTGCATCTGTTGTACACCGACCTTCCAGTATGACAGGGGTTAAATGTTCTCATTAAAGAATATTTTACCTCAGGCCAGTATCACTGGGTTATTATTTTTCGAATACTAAAAAAATAATGTTATTCCCTTTCTGTACAATTCTTAAAGGTTTGTGCTGGTGGGTTGCCTTTCCAAATATTATCTTACGTAAAACTAATTTTACGAATTATGAAGTATATGTAAATAAATATTTAACATTTAGTTATTACGCCTGTAATCCCCGCAGGGATAGGCAGAGGAGTGTAGTACACTCCCACGTTTCACCAGTTACGTTTAAATCCCATGGAATATTTAGATATAGGTAATTTCTGAAATAATAAATCGATTAATGAATTCCTCGATCATCCCTGGTGTGATATATTATAATTTAATTAAATATTTATATTCTTATATAAATGAGGTTGCACTACCGTGTAGGAACTAGCTGTTGTTGCCTCCTTCGCCGATCTCAGTAACATCTATATCATTTTAAGGGCCTCGATAAAAGATGATAAACCTTCACAATTGGTTCACCGTCTCATGGAATCTTTATAACAATAGCAATCATACATTGCGCAGAACTCATGGGCGCGTAAAGAATTTACAGTACGGCCACGCTTGTAAATAACTTGTCTAAGCACGACGCTGACTGACTTGAGGTTCACCGAAGATTAAATAACATCCACAGCGCGTTCGGTTGTTGACCTCGCGAATCCTAGAATAAGCGTAGCTAATATGTCGTCGTTAGTCTTCCGCACTTCCTCCATCCTTGCAATAATGAGTTACGGGAGCGGAGAACTTGTCAGAAATAAATCTCGCTTAATGTAGCTGCTAACTTAATTTATTTGTTTTTCACCAACAAAACGATGCGTTTTATATGCTCTCCTCCGCTCTTTATGACATACTAAAGCTCAATTGACGTCGCACTATCGTGTACGAGTTGGCCCTTGAGGCTTCCCTTGATGATGTCGCCACTTTTATCTGTTTTTCCCTTAGAAAAGCCAAGATCAATCTACTGGAACGTTAGAGAGGTTCATCACCAATTTTAATGCTTCAAGCGTATACCACAACATGTTTACAAATATAACTTGTACGAGATACCGTCCAGAAAATAAACATGTCTCCCTTAACATTCAAAGGACGTGCCGCGCTAAAGGGGGGAATTCTCGCCTTAAGGCTACGGAATGTTTGGGAATCTACTACATTATTGAAATCGAATAATAAGAAGATTTTCGACGCACCATAAGGTTAACGTTTTGAAGGTACGGCAGTGGGTGAGGGTCGAAGTGAATTGTATTAAAAACGCTTATCCAAACATCCAACAGATGCTGCGTTTTTTACCGATACAACTCAACCACATGGCAATTCGATCATTGATGCGTTTCATTCATACGCTCACGCATTTAGTTCAATTCGGTCGCTACTATCGCGCCCTCCTACGTGCGCAGATAAAATTTTATTTACGACAGAGATAACAAGACTAAGAATTAGCTAAGTGCATTCTGAAATTAGGTCAGGCGTTTTGGAGCTACTTCGCTTCTTATATATGGGGTCAGATGCTTTGATAAGAAAATTTATTTATAGCTTGAAATGAGAGGAATACATTTAATATTTTTTGTACGTTTAAATAAAAATAATGGAAGTAATGACTTATTTTTACATTTCGGCTGCTGAATTACAATCATTGTACCGTTTTACCAACTGCTAAGCAGCAACGCTGTCTTGTCAGGGATTGAGGGGGGTTTTAGAAAAACATTAAGATATTTCCACGTACCTACTATCTGATTGGTGATAGTAATAAATCTATAATAAATTTCAAATACTATGTTAGTCGTATGTAAGTTGTAGTCTAAACAATATCCCATGAGCCGACTTGCAACTTACATAAATTAAAAATACATAAAAAAAACTGCAAAACACAACACTCGAATACATTTGTTGAATACACGAAAAAAATAGAGTATGAATGTTTGGGATGCGCGCCATGTGGGCCGTTCAGAAGCTCTTTATACTTCATAGAATCGTCCAAATAATATCTGACAAAATGTTATTGTATCCGAACCCGCTCTCCTTTGCCGCGCGCCGATAAAATCCAGCCACTTTTACTGTAACATCTGTTCCACGCACGTGTCCTCGCATCCTTCCCGAACGATGATTAATTAATTTGATATGTGCTAAACGAAATTTAATTACGTCGAGCATTTAAAATATTCCATCCATAAACACGAAAATTAATTACGAAATCACTTAATTGTTCGTCGCCTATCTGATCGTATTAGTGTTATCTAAATTAGTAAGAATAGGGTTGCTTTATTTCATAAATGTTCCTAGTGCGTGATTGTGTTCTCATTCCATGTATGTGGTGATGTTACTTTAAAAAGATACAAGAAATTATTAATAATATTACAATACACAGAGCAACATTACATCACCCTTGCAATCCCCGAAGGGGTAGGCGGAGGAGTGTATTACACTCCCACGTTTCACCAGTTACGTTTAAGTCCCATGGAATAGGTAGTGAGCCTATTGCCATACACCGGGCGCAAATCCATATTCCGAGTCACTACTAGAAATTCTAAATTAGAAAAATCCAATAGTACCCGACGAGACCCGGGATTTGAACCCAGGACCTCCCGGTCGGCAGTCGCGCTTGCAACTACTGGACCAACGAGGCAGTCGCAATATTAAAACACAGTATAATAATCATTATTTTATTAATAAAAATACGTAATTAATAAAATATTAAATAAATAATTAATAAATAATCAATCTATGTATTTAAATTATTTATTGGCTAATTTTTTTTCCGTAAACCACGTGATAGTTTTGCTTAAAGTTATAAAGGATAAATTTAACTATTATAAAGTAAGAATATACTACATTTTATCATTTAGGTTCATCTTTTGGAAAATTATATTACCATTTAAAGCTAAGAAGACGTAGACCAAATCTTACCAAAAGCGTCACATGAATGTGTTTTATCTTTTAGTAGCGCCCTAACAATTCAGTGTGATTACTTCTTAATATTTTTTGCGGGTGTTTCCTCCTACGTTTGCGAACTTACAATATCTGTTAAACTGGTCGCGTTATTGCGAATTGCCTTTTTTCTTCTCCACTCGTTATTGACCATAAAAGTAATAAGTACTCTCCAAAGTTTCACGATAAGGCTCATAACTAACGAACGATTGTTCATCGAATTTTCTGTTATTATGTCATAAAACTTCAGCGTGTGAGAAGCCTATTCTCGGAACAGCCATATTGAGGTGTACTAACTGCAACCTCAGGTGTGGGCTTTTGGGTTCTATGACCAGTTATTGGGATTTAATTTTCAGCATAATTATCATCAACATTTTTATCATTCCAATGTTGGACACGGGTCTCATAATCAGGTGGTTAAAATCATATAGAACGTTAAATCATATACCAATATTAATGAACACATTTTGATTGAATGCCTCGTTGGTTGAGTGGTTGCAAGCGCGACTGCCGATCGGGTGGTCCTGGGTTCAAATCCCGGGTCGGGTACTATTGGATTTTTCTAATTTAGAATTTCTAGTAGAGACTCGAAGTTTGGATCTGTGCCCGGTGTATAGCAATAGGCTCACCACCTCTTCCATTGCGGGAATTAAACGTAACCGGTGAAACGTGTAGGTGTACTACACTCCTCTGTCTACCTCTTCGGAAATTACAGGCGTGATGTTACGTTTTTTTTTTAATGAACACATGAACTCTATGTATTATTCTTAACGAGAGTTCGCGGCTCAGAATTAACTTCAGTCCCTTATTTCGGCGACAATTTGCTTTAAACACGTGCCGCATCCAATCGCAGAGAAAAAAAACCTGTTTTAATTGTAATAATGATGATTTTATAAAGCCAACCCCTCGGAAAAGAATAATGACCGTAGTCGTGGTAATCTCGGTATAATGACTAATGTAATTTAATGGATAGGGCGGTGCATTAGTGGGCATCAGCATTATCACGGTTATCAACTCGAATGGCTTTGTGATATATGCCAGATGTTAGTTATTATTTCACCCCTATGTAAACGGCGTGATGCTACACGCGGAACTCTTTTTAATCGCTTTTAAAGTTTAAACTGATATTTTGCAATTTCAAAGAACATGCAGTTTAGATCTCAATCATTATTACCATTTAAATAAGAATAACTGTTTTTCTGTTTACTATATAATTTAGTACGTTACCTTCAATGTTTAAATTACTTCACAATTTAACCCTACATAGACTGCCTCGTTGGTCGAGTGGTTGCAAGCGCGATTGACGAACGAGAGGTCCTGGGCTCAAATTCTGGGTCGGGTACTATGGGAATTTTCTAGTTCAGAATTGCTAATAGTGACTCGGAGACCGGGATCAGTACCCAGTGTATGGCAATAGACTCACCGCCTATTCCATGGATCTTAAACGTAACTGGTGAAACGTGGGAGTGTACTACACTCTACCTACCACTACGGAGATTTCAAGGGTAATGTTACTTTTTCTTTTGGACTTTACATTTTCAATAGTAATAGAGTTGCTTTAATTTTGATCATTACGTGTGAATTTTGTTTAAATGTTCACTCGTGGTCCATTCTCCTATCTTAATCTTCGAATTACTATGATTCGTCTTTAGCATTATAACACTTTTTAGATAACATTAATTCGAGTCAGCTGTCGTCATCCATCATCATAAGCGGTGACTTTTCGCTCTGACATGTTCTAAATTATATCATCATATCTATAAGGTCGACTGCTGCCTTACTAAGAATGGGGGACATTAAGTTAAAATTTTAATTATCTCTACAACAATGCGAAGTATTCCGAAAATAAAAAATATCAAAGCTAATTAAAAGTTAGTATAGTGATATGCTACTTAGTACGACATGTCGCACATGATATAACAATAATATTTCGAAAATGTTCCACATTGTTCGATCAGTATACACTGAATCTATATGCCTACAGTCAATAAATAAATTTCACTAATAACAATCCCAAAACTTTGTAACACCTCAATTTTATATAAATTATTATAGGTATTATGCATTTTTGTAGATGTAAAATGCAGATGCGATTCGGAACAACAAGACATTAAAAATCCGTGCAATCGTATCGCGTTACAGATCGCCGGCATCTGCTTGCTCGACATGTGATCGGACATCTGCTATGATATCCCCACTCCAGTGTGCTGTATGCAGTTTAATTAGCCCTATTCACTTATCATTGCATTCCTATTCCGATCTGTTTAAATTTTCACGCTTCGCTGCGCCCGCGCAGACACTGTCGCGTTGCTTGATCGATGAACAGCACTGAGTATTGTGTGGCTGCGTTAAAATAATTAAGGGGTAAGAAATATTGTTAGGAATGTTTGTGTGAATTAAATGTTTGTGTTTGCTATATACTTAATAAAAATGTTATTCAATCTATGGGCAATATTCTTTATTAAATGTTATTGTCGTACAAAATCATACGAAAATAAGTGTTCGTAAATAAATACGTACAAAAACGTGACTTCACGCCTGTAATTACCGAAGGGGTAGGCAGAGGAGTGTAATACATTCCCACGTTTCACCAGTTACATTTAAGTCCCACAATGGACTAGGTGGTGAGCCTATTGCTATACACCGGGTACACATCCACACTGACAGTCACTATTAGAAAATCCAAGTTAGAAAAGTCCAATAGTATCCGACCCGGGATTCGGATC
>DWJK01004853.1:0-11615 GCA_018248815.1 Croniades pieria auraria
GCTGAAAGCTCTAAAGAAGCTTACCAATTAGTCAACAGAGTACAACGTGGGCATTATCCGACTTCAGTGATGGTTTGGTAGACTCTGTGCGATTATTAGGAATTTTATGCTAGTAAAAAAAATATTACTCTGCACGATCTAGGGATCAAACTTGAGGACCTCCTGTTTAGCAGTCGCGTTCACGGCCACTGGTACAAAGGCGCAGTGAATTTCATTTGTCTTATTTACTAATTATTATGAGTATATCGTGAACCACCCGATAGTCAGACTAGCTCCATTACTCAGCGTTTTACATATACGAGTATGTATATTGTCTTATAATTAGTGTCTAAAATTTTGTACGCTTTGATAACAATTAAGGGTTCTGGAAATACGTCATAAAGTGGTCAAATTTTTTGTAATCATTAAAAATGAAGAAAGAATTGTCTGCCTCGTTGATCGAGTGGTTGCAAGAGTGACTGCCGATCAGGAGTTCCTGGGTTCAAATCCCGGGTCGGGTACTATTGGATTTTTATAATTTTGAATTTCTAGTAGTGATTCGGAGTCTAGATTTGTGCCCGGTGTATGGCAATATTCTCATCACCTGTTCTATGGAACTTAAACGTAACTGGCGAAACGTGGGAGTATACTACACTCCTCTGCCTATACCTTCGGGGATTACAAGCGTGATATAAAATTCTAACTAAAAGAAAATATCACCTTTAAAATTTTTTTAAATTTTTTATCGAAAGTTATTCCGGCTCCTGAAAAATACGTTTCTTTTAACCGACTTCAAAAGACCTACATATTTCATGAAACTGGAACGTTTCCGAACAGCGCTATTTGTGTGCAATCTTGCATATCTTCGCATTCTCTATCACCTACATAAAATCCATTAATTACAAGGACGTCGTTCGGCTACTGGCATTCTTGGAGATATGTTGGAAGCGTGATATATAACTACATACAAATAAATGGTCACTGTTTAAAGACAAATAAAGTCAGTGATTTCCTAAGTTTATTTCATAAATTTATCGCCATATGCGTTTTGTTAGGTTAGGATTGAAAAAATGTAGTGTTAAAAAGACAACATTGTCACTAACATGAGAATATTTTGACAAATAATTTAAAAAAAATCTACATCATCGTTATTGCATGTCACTTTTTTTCCATTCTTTACTGTTTTCGATGATGTTGGTGACACACCACCATAGGCTCACCACCTATAGGTACCATTGTGGGACGTAAACGTAACTGGTGTAACGTTTGAACGAACTCACTCCTCTGCCTTTGGGGATTATAAATGCGGAGTTACATCTTTATTATTGATATACACATACCTAGTGTATATTGGAACCGTGAAGACATATAAATTTAATCATTACCTATGTGTAAAACAGTTAAGAGTTGTCTTATTATGTTTTAAATTCGGCTTCCATTTCGATGGATTTCCAGCAGAAACATTGCTGGTAGCGATTGTTGGATATTGTCTATTCCACCAAAAGCTGATGAAGATAGTTTCCATTGGATTCCTAGACCATTTGCGCATTAGATTTGTAGATAATTTACGCTTTTTGTGTGCTTTGAATATTTGTTTTAATATTAGATGTGAATCAAACTTACAACCTCTGATTTACCGGATTATTAACAAATGGTCTGACAAGCGTCAAAAGTTGGAAACGTTAAAGATGGACACTATTATTAGTAAAATGGTCATTAGATACTATTTTTTTTAGCCCCACTTTAGATGATACGTAATTTTTTTAAATTGGTTACTTTGTTTGTACAGTAATAATACTTAACTCTATTATTTATGTCTTTAACAGCATTGAAATGACTTATGATAATAGATTACGTCGAAAGTGTTTTGATTTCTAATGAATTCAAAAACCTTGTGGAGATAAACCATTTATTTGCTGATTGATTTGATTTTGAAGTTTTACATTTACATTTAAAATATTTTCAAAACTTTCATATACTATCAGGCGAATATGATAATATTAAAAGTTTTAGGTTATTTGTACTTATTATTCGACGCGATTAACACCGCATAGGTTAACTAAAACAACGACCTAAAATCATTGAATACACTCAAAGCAACATATTTTTTTTAATTATGTAAAGTTACGCTATTTTTTTCATTTGAAAACTTTCCCGCAAAATCATTCTCCTATTAAAACTTTCACCGAAATGAACAACTCGAAGCATTATTGCCATATGTAAATAATAAAAACAAGTTAAGTAAAGTGTTTTGTGACATCAATTTGTAAGTTATACTATTGTTATAATTTTAGGATATCGGCAATTATGTATATCGTCTCTTATTTGCATATAATCTAATTTTATTACGTGTGAAAATGTAAAATCTATGATTTGGAAAGATGAAATCAGAGACAAACAGTTAGTGTCAAGTCACGCAAATGTCAAGTCGTTGACCGAGTTTCGAGCTGCGATATCACACATAGGGTTTCTTTTAATAGGATATATTTATGAATTATAGATTTTTCGTGTTAATTACATTAACAGCATAATTTATCGGTCATTACTATGTGGCTCGACCAAGCGGATGGTTTTGCGGAGATATTCAAGGGGTATTTACCCTATTATTTATTAGTGGTTTTTCCTATTTTCATTATAATCTCCCCCGTAAACCCTGTAGCCGCTTCTCATGAGTTTTCAGTGTACAGAATGCAACAATACGACCTCCACACTGTTCCTCACGGTAAGTTTGAAAAAATAATCTTGCTCTCATTTATGATCCAGTAAAAAATCAATGATGATTGATTTTTGAGGTTATGGTCATGGTTCTTTAAAAGATTTTAGTTCTTCATTATAAAATTATGTATATTTTGGACAATATCGCAAACTTGAAAGTGGTATTAAGCTTAGTACTTTGTAATTTAGCTAAACTTTACACACATCACAGCCTCTAAATGAATATACTTCCTACCTTTATTTCATAATTAAATAATCTTTATTCAATAAGTATAACAAATAGCTTTAGCACCAAATTTCTTGTAAACTGATGTTATTTTTCTGTTTCAATACCAATTCACTTTAATTTTTTTGTGTTGCCAGTATTGTCACATTTTTATTATAAATGAAAATTGCTGTTACACTTAAATTATTGGTCTGACCTTGCAATCTAATACTTAAAGAGATTGTCAGTATATAGATGAATTTAAGCAATAATTATGCATTCTGTTTCAATTACAAAGAACTTTTTGTGCATAACTACTTTCAAATAGAAAACAAATTTGAATATTTACACCATTTATCATCTGCATTTATCACATTTAAATGTAACATCACACTACTAAGAATTTTAAGTTCAAACAACCCGAGGACATTTTGGTCAGAAGTCACACTTGCAACCATTTGAACCTACTGTTATTGTATACAATACAATTATTTTTTATTGTACTCCAAAAAGATACAACAGAGACAGTACAAATTTTCGAAGGCACACAAAAGGTGCTCTTATCACTAACGCAAGATGTGTACCAGACAATCTTTATATACATTCTTGTATATCTGTAATTACTGTGATGCACACCTTAAACATAATGTAGGTCATCCTCTAGCTAGGCGGCATGATGATATACACATGGTGGCTGACAGAGGTTGGATTCGAAGAGCTGAAAATCAAGCTCAGCAATGTGCTATTAAAGAGATCTATACGATGATGATGACATCTTAACCAACTATTCATTTGGTCACTGTAGTACTTACAATATTCTGTTTTAACCATCTTTCTACTAAACTGTTTTTAACTAACTTTATGGTCACAAAGTTAACTTGATTTTCTTTGACATGTTGACTTTATTAGTAGGTAGTAGGTAGAAAATGGACATGTGCCTAGTATTTTTTGTTTTGGTGCTAATTTTCAAAATACTACATATATAATAAATTAGGTCTTTATTAAACATTCGTAGTACTGGGCTCGGTCCTTATCAACATTTATATAAATCTTAAGTCTAGTTTGTTGTCGGTCAGTTTAACATGTTTGATATCTAGAATATGTTAGTGATAAGGCTGATAGAACACCTTTGGAGTCTGTTTCTAGGTTGACTTGGTGGGCTGAATAAATATTGGATAATGCACAGTTGACTGAACCAGTTGATTGTACCAGTGGTTAGGGTCTCTGTCTGCTAAGACAAAGGGCTTGGGTTTTTGCTCCCACCTTGGACATGTATTTGTGTGACAAACAGAAGATAATGGTTTGTTCTATAGAAGTATGTGTATAGAAATATATATTTATGATTATCAACTGTCTGGTCAAATTTAGCTACCTAAATTATGACTAGCTGAGTGATTGTTGTCCCAAGACATAAATAGGAACATACACTGTCTTTACAGGATGCCGTTCATCAAGTTTCAACTTGGAAGGTCGGTCTTTGAGCTTATGGAGCTCATCCCGCCACTGTGTGGTTGCGAGGATTCAGGACATTTCTATTGAACAATTCATTGAGATTCGAAGCAAAGCGGGAGCCTTAATCTTGGTGTTGCCTAAGAATGACACCCTGTTGACTCCAGACGAGATTGAGGTTTGTGTCATTATTTATTTATCTTTGTGTGTACGAAAGAAAGAAAGAAAAACGAAACCATTAGTGTTCAGATTTCTATAAATATAAAGTACAAAGAAAGCAGTTGGTAAGATTTAAAAGATTTAGAAACTATTCTAATAGGACTCCATGATTGTATGACGTGGCGCCTATTAGGGGAGGCTTATGTCCAGCAGTGAACATCGAGAGGCTGACGACGACGATGATAATGATGATGCTAATAGTTATAGAACAGAAAAATATGTAATAAAGGTCGTAGTCTGCTGTGTCCCAAGTGTAATCAACTACAGCTCCTGATTCTCATTGTGACCTAAACTGTTGTTCATTATTGTATTTATCTGGGTCAAAATTGTGTTCACAGTACAGGGAATTGTAATGTGGTCTAATAATTCCTTAGCTCATCTGACTATACATATACATGAAGAAAGTGAAAAAATTACACTCTTCGTCTGTAGTATAATGATTTGCCTACTAGACAGATTGAGGTCAGTACTGTTGCTATATACATATATAGTTGTATATTGTCATCTATATCATCACCAAGATCTTTAAGGTGTGCATTTTTTGTCACAATATTTGCCTTCACACCACTCACTACTAGAATAAGTTTGTATGGAATTGATACATAAGTTTATGCAAAATTATGTACAAGTTACTCGTAAGCCATCTATAAAAAGGTGTATGTAACCTTTTCATTTCAATATTGATAATTCATCAGTTAAGTATAGATTAGAATGTAACATCATGCCTGTAACATCATCCCTAGGGGTAGGCAGAGAAGTGTAGTACACTTCCACATTTCACCAGTTACGATTAAGTCCCGTGGAGTAGGTGGTAAACCTATTGCCATATACCAAGTACGGATCCAGACTCCGAATCACTGCTAGAAATTAGAAAAATCTAATAGCACTCGACCTAGGATGTGAACCCAGGACCTACCGATCGATATGGATTGCATGCAACCACTCGATCAACCAGGCAGTGATTGTTTTTTAATTTCAGCATGTGCATCTACTCGAGGCTGTGATGTCTCAGCAGGAAATCAATATCCCAGTATACTTTGCCCAATGGCAACCAGTGTTCGATGATATCCTCAAAGACTTGCAGCACAGTTTTATCACTGACGAGAAGGCTGCCACGGCTCTGCAGGCCATGATAAAAACTGTGTCGTCGAATGGATATCAGATATGTAAGTTATATTTATCTTTATTCTAATTTAGAAGTAGCGTTTTCTTAAGTCTTTGGGGCATATCTGTGTTGATGAGATTTATTATCTATACATTTTTTAACTATTTTTAATTGTTTTTCACACCTTGGTACTTAACAGTCCTGTTGATATAATAATAATTCTATTATAGTATTGTTTTACACTGTTTTTTATAAATATACCTATATTGTATATTTTTATTATTGTTACATACACAAATATAATAGAGTGATTTTGCTTATGTAAATTTATGATCTGCTTTCTTATTGGCGCTAGGTATATTTTTAATAAGCATTGGTACCTTTTCAGCTGTGTCTGCTTCGAGTCCACAGAAAATTGACTCGAAACCAGTGACCATCCATGGGAAGTTACTTGGAAGGTTCGGAACAGCACAGACAATTATTGTTGCTGCTCATTATGACGCTTTGAGCATGATTCCTGTGAGTATAAAAAAGGACATGACAGATTTAATCCCTGAAGGGGCAGGTAATAGAGTACACTTCCATGTTTGAAAGAAGACTCCAAGACACAGAATCCGAGACACTACTAAAAATCTCTAGTAGATAAGTTAAGGTAGAAAAAATCATATTTAAAACAGCCTGTAAATGAGCCTTAATTGAATAGATGCCACTGCCTCTAATCTGATTCTCTCTATCTTTTTCTTTCTGAGAAAATATTTGTATCGAAGAACTATAAAACAATTGACGATAAATACATTCTTGATAATTTCATTATAGGAGCTATCTAAAGGAGCAGACTCAAACGCCTCGGGTGCAGTGGCGCTTCTGGAACTCGCTAGAATTTTCTCCCGATTGTATTCAACTGTTGCTGTCAGAGGGGGACCGTCAATAGTGTTTGTGCTGACATCTGTGGGACACTCGCTAAACTACTTCTCTATTAAGAAATGGCTGGAGGAACAGTTGGATTCTTCTGATACTACACTGTTACAGGTAAATCTTGATAATTATAAGCATTATAATAAATCTTCTAATAGCCCTTTGTATAGCATGTCTCAATTTTGTATTACTGATGGTGATGTAATATTCTAGATCGTGAAACACTGAGAAATGACTGAGATTTCTAAATACTAAAGAAGTTGTAACGATCAAATTATATTATTTTTCAGTGTATTCATATACTCACTCACTGGCTCATTAACTTAATGTTTATAGTGACATCTAGTGAGCATTTTCAGAACTACTTTCTAGTATTCTATTATGTTAATAAATGCCAATTCTGTATAAAGTCAATTACATTTATGGCACTTTTTTCTAATATCCACAGGATGTTTCCTTCGCAATGTGCCTGGATTCAATATCATCTCCATCCCTCACTATGCATGTATCGAAACCACCCAAGCCTGGCAGCGCGTCCCATTCCATCAAGTCACGTCTGGACGTGCCAGTGGTCCACAAAAAGATCAATCTGGCGGACGAGGTGCTGGCGTGGCAGCACGAGCGGTTCAGCATCAGACGGATGACTGCCTTTACACTCAGTTCCCTGCAGGTGTGTTCTGTGAAATATTAATGCTGACGGATTACATACCAATTTTGCAATTAAAAGTCAGCATGCATTATAAGATGAAGTTAGATGTTAAACTGTACAGTTTTTACAAGTGAAATTTCGCCCATAAGTGTTAAGTTCGTGATGCTTTTTAATTAAAATTTCTGTGTATGTGTGTATATCGTTATTGTTTATAAAAATTGTTGTTTGTTAATACCTGTGTTACACTGTTATTAGCTCTAGAATATTTTCTAGGGATATAAAAAGTGATTTGATAACACAAACTTCATGTTTCTATCAATATAGTTGATCCATTTTGGGGTCATATGGTCTGGCATTTGTGCTTAGACTGGATATCTTACACCAAAAGGGCATATCTACAACATTATTGATTAAGTTATTTAATGCCAGGTTTGAGACTAATATTTCATTTGACAGAGCCACAAAGACCCAGCCCGGAGCACCATACTGGACACTCCATCAGAGGCCTCACTGAAGAAC
Organism: Croniades pieria auraria; assembly: GCA_018248815.1. Lineage (NCBI taxonomy): Eukaryota > Metazoa > Arthropoda > Insecta > Lepidoptera > Hesperiidae > Croniades > Croniades pieria. The sequence goes on from DWJK01004853.1 coordinate 7,756, forward strand.
TTGGTGACCAACATCGCCACCATCGCCCGGGCGCTCGCATCACATATATACAACCTTACAGATGAAGTGAATGATGAAGACGCCTCGCTTTATGATGATGCCCTGGTACCTGATTCTTATTATTATTTAATTAACATATTATTACATAATAATATTGCTATTATTTAATATAATAAATTATTGCAAGAATATATTATATTATTAATGGGTTTTTATAGCATCATTAAAATCTCATTAATATCTCCTAGATGGAGCAGAGGGCGTCCACAGTGATTCTCCATTTAAAGCGGCCTTGGGCTAACCATTCATTACTGGCCTCATATAAACTTTTTTTTAGATTAAATTGACTTTTTAGACTGTGTGTTGTTCAGTCAGTGAACTCATATTTGTTATTTACAGAGTGTAGACGAGGCTGCCGTCAGACACTGGTATTACTATCTGGCGTCGCAGTCGAGAGCGCCGCAGATCATCACTGCAGCACCCAATTCTGGTAAAACGAAAAATATTTTTTTCTCGCTATTGTAGGTAGATTAAGAGATAATTAGGCAATGGGGTGCAGTGGTTGGACGCCAAGACTTAAAGATCGAGCTCAGTCGGGTGCTATCGGAGGGGCATATGTCCAGCAGTAGGAGGCAGAAATAGGCTGATGATTATTATGATGATGATGGCGCAGTGGCAAAACATAAGCGATTTGTAAAGTGAATAGACGCAGGCATCGTTATCGTTAAGATTTTGACCGATAGGATATCTGTCAGTATTTATGTATTAGTCGAAGTAGCTATTACCCACATCGGTTACTCGGGTTTACTTTTTAATAGATTTTATATAACGGGCTTAATTTTTTATAGTTTTGATTGTAAAACAATAATTCGTTTATACATTTAAGTCCACGAATTATAAAAGTATATAGAGAAACTCATCATCGCAAACCGACCGAACGAGTGATTAATTAATAATCAAAGCGACCACTGGGCAGACAGTGGTACTCAAATAACATTCCCGTGTGCGCAGGCGCGGCGGTGGCGCTGCAGCGCGCGCTGGCGCGCTACGCCGCCGCCGCGCGCGCCGCGCACGCGCCCGAGCGCGGCGAGCCCGAGTACGCGCTCTACGCGCCCACGGCCGCCGTGCTGCATATATACAGGTAGAACCGCCCCGCGGCCGACCCGCTCCCGACCCGCTCCCGACCCGCTCCCGCCTCGCGATATATGTGTGGTTATTCGATAGTTAGCTAACGTTTTCATATGTGCATATGTGCCGAAGTTATCTCCGAAATGATACCTACTGTTTTTAATGCTTATAGACTATGGCGGATAACTTGTGGTGTTTTTCACTATGAAATGTTTGATACGAAGACCTGACGCTTTATTACGTTTTATAGATTTATAATATTAGTTTATTTATACTCATTCTTGCGTTGTGTAAATCTAATTACTTTCTGTCTCCAAACAGTTTCATTTTGAAAGAAAAATTCTTGGACAGGTATAAAAAGCAGCGTATACCACTCTTGCCCGTCTGCCACGCAGTATATCATCCAAATACATTTCTCCTAACCGAGACAACAAATAAATAAAAAGCAGAAACCTTAAACTTGAAAGAGACCATAATTATCTAAAAAAGTTGTCTTTTATTTCCAGTGTTAAACCAGCCATCTTCGAGCTGGTGCTCACAGCTGCGATAGTACTGTACCTGACAGCGTTCTACGCGGCGCTCCAAGTGTTCCCGACGTTCTACAAACACTTCGCTGGATTTGTCGCCTCCAACCATCAGAAGGAACACTGATCATGTCAAGGTCCGTGGTATATCGGCATTTAATTTGAGCTTCTGACGCATTGGCATACTGGGATAATGACTGTTGTTGAGTCCACACTGGATGCTGTCAGTTTTTGTTAGAAATCTTGATACCTAATTTATCAACCCCTTACACGTTTTTTAGGGCATGTTAACCTGTTTTTCTTCAATTTCTACCAGTTAATTGCCTACTAAAAACAAAGTATCGATTCTGGAACTGGTAATGGAACCTACAAAGAAGGTGTTTTTACCATTTTCCAAATATCGAAAATTCTTGTAACACGGTAGTAAGTGAGATACGTCCTTCTAAAGGGCACCACCTACTATACGTAGTATTAGTGTTGAGTTTGGACTCATAATTGTGGCCGTGAAACCTTGGTACATATAAACATTAAATATTGTATATGAGCGCTCAAATTAAATGCCGATAAATAGTATATTCTTAAGTTCATAAGAAAAGAATTTGAGTCCATACAGATCTTGTGTATTGAAAATTTATTGACGTACTATTTTCAAATTAAAGCGTTTTTTATTTTTCTATGTGAGACGAATGATGAACAAAAGTTTTTGGCAGGTTTTTACGAAATTATAAATATTTACCACGCAATATACGCGATATGTACACACTAAAATCGATTTAATTTATGAAATATCGACAATATTCGTTACTGTATTTGTATTGTATCGATTTTTATTATCATCGATTATTAATATCGATCAACTATTTATTCTCCAAACTGTCATTCAAAAATCAGTTTAATGCTTATTTTCTTATGAAATTTTACTTTTACACAGAATTTAGTCCTTCTGTTACCAGTATTTGTGAAGATATATATTCATTAAATATAATAATCCCGGATAGTGTTTAATATTAGAAAAGGCAAAGTAGTACCAAATATATATATAATACACCACTTTTTAAAACTTACAAATTCCAAACTAACAAAAACTTACATTTTTTAGTCCATTTAAATTCTTAAATTGACTGTAGCCTAATCGTCTGTGGTATGGGCATATTAATATATATTAGAGTTTTTCCATACACTTACAATATGATAGAATTATATGCAAAGTTAATATCTTTAAAATTCTAGGTAGTTTTGGTAGTTGATGTTAGCCGTGTCGTAGAATCTTCGATTATTACATTAGATGTATTCAAATTTTGAAGTGATTGCATACAACATATGTGTACAGATGAACGTTATTCGAATTCCTTTCTGTGATTTTAAAGTAATTAACCAGAATTATTTTGTTCTACATGTTATATATTAATGGTAAAATGCAAATAAATGAACATATTGATCAATATGAACAAAACTTACGTTCATATTGTTGAAATGAAAGGTCAGGGCTAATATGTCACATAATAAATGTATTAACATTTATCTGTCAGATCGGAAATCATACTCTAATGACACTGGTAGCGTGACGTCATAGCGAATCAATATGACACACGGCTCAATTGTATTTCTAACTGTGATTGTGACTGTTTTAAATATCATTTTATTATTATAATTCTTCAACTAGCTGATTCTGCGACTTTGAAATATAATGTAGGCGTATTTATTCACACTCTTCATTTTATTTCTATGAACGATTCTTTTTTTAACTCAATTATTTGCAACAATATGTTTATAACTCATATTGCAATTGAAAAGTTCAGCGACATTACCTGACCCACAAACATTTCGTTTATATCTGTATGCATATAAAGCAATAAATACTGTTAAGATATTTAAAGTAAATAATAGATATTTAAATAAAATGAAATGAAACTTACCATTAGAAAATGAGCAATAATTTAAACAAATTTTGTAATTTTTCTAAAAATACCTTTCCAATAACGTAGTTTGTAAATTTGATTGCATTAACAATAATGGCTAGACATGTGTCATAGGACATGGGACATATTGTAATGATCAATGTAATATATCTTACATTAATATCTTTTTATATTGCATTTAAAAAAGGTCATTTGTGAATATTTGACCGTTACAATAGTTTTACCCTACATATATATTATGATCCTGAGAGATTTCACTTTTTAAGCAATATAACTCATATCCATATTG
>DWJK01004854.1:0-11613 GCA_018248815.1 Croniades pieria auraria
ATATTTTACATTTTATATTTTACATTTTATATTTTACATTTTATATTTTACATTTTATATTTTACATTTTATATTTTACATTTTATATTTTTCATTTTATATTTTTCATTTTATATTTTACATTTTATATTTTACATTTTATAATTTACATTTTATTGCCAACACAATATCATTAACTCGCTCGCTTAACGTCGAAAGTTAATTCGCTAATTCGAACTTCCACTATGAAACCTTTCTGATTGCCGGCTTTCACAGTTCAATATAAATTGTTATAGCTTCGAAGGAGATTATGAATAAACTTTTACGGGATATTAGCTTTTCTGTTCGTAAAATAAATTCTAATCGAAAATGTTAATAGAACTCTGTTGTACAATATTTCTTAATACAAAAGGCTTTTGTACTGTATTATATTTGCATAGTATAGTTTTTTTTCTACTAATTCTGCTTTGATTTCGTCGCTTTAAGTCTTGTGGTCTTACACTAATTATAAGCTAGATTGATTGTTATAGTCAAAGTTATCGCAGTGACAAGGCTTTACTGATAAAGCTGCATACACACTAACTTCACATTCAAATTGGTCTGCTGGTAGGTGAATAGAAAACACGTACATTCAGTAAAGATTGCCATCCTGTGAATCAACTGCTAATCGCTGGAAGTCGTAGAAAATGAATCCTTTCACAGTTTTCAATATCCTGACATATGAAACACAAAGTAAGATTGTTTCCTTTCGCTACCATTGCTTCCGCCTCTAAGAGCTTTTAAATATAAAAGCAAAGAAATGACGTTGTTGGCAACACTACATATGCATTATATCTCTTGTTTCCGACTTGCTTTTCCAGACATTCTCATACTTCTTGCACTATATAGCTACTACGAATGCTTATGTTTTACCCGCGATTTTCCTAAATTTTAACATAAAACTTGAAAAATACTTAGACGAAAAGAATTTTTGCATTACTATAATTTACAAACTGTTTTGCAATCTCCTACAGACGTTACGACACAACTCTATACATATAGAGTATATGTATGTCAGTTAGGACCCATACATTTAATTATACTGCAATTTATCACAACTCAACAGGGAAACAACTCAGTTTTAACATGCTGCCATTTCACATGAAACCCACACTAAACTACACAGCTGGGCTTTTGCATTGGACAAGGTCTTTTAACGACAGAGTTAGAACAAGGTGAGACTTGTTGCTCTGTGGTTTGTGGGATACCCGCGCCCCAGTTCTTTTCAATGCCATTGTATTACTCACTGATTTTAAGCGACAACAGCGGTAAATGTAGGGATACATACTGTATAGTTCCAACCTTTTAAAAAACTTGAATTTTTAAATTTAGTTATATATAGATATATAATAAAAGATAAATTTTTAACAATAGATAGATATATAACAATAGATAGACTAATATACAGATCTTTCAAGATTAAAAGTGTTTTAACCTCATTAGTTAATTGACATAGATTTTACGATTTAAACGTGCGTATATTACACACACTACATGTTTTACGCACAAATTAGTAGAAATTTCCTGTATTTTACTAATTAACGGCATTATTTGTAAAAATACTTGATTTGAATCTACGACTTCATCTTGTACTTTTAAAAAAAAAATGCCAATACCCATGTGTCCCAGTCTCTGTCACAACCTGGTTACGATCGGCGAAACCTCATGAACGATAAAGCGTAGATAGGAAACCACTAATACTCCCAACAAAAATATACTTAAGTCCATATGCAATATGACATAATATTACTATATATATACTCACAATACATTTAATAGCAAAATATTTCTCTAATAACATCCATTTAACTCTTGGTGTTATGACATGTTAGGATATTGGAAGTTGGAATTTCCTTATCAAATAAATTAATTCACTGTTCTAATTTCACTCTTCGTCCTCCGCAAGAAGAAAACCTCGCCAGCGAATTTTACATAAAAAAAATTTACCTTGCTTAGTATACGTAAAAGTATCTTTAAATCGTACTTTTAGTTGGTTAGAAAACATATTTAAAGCAGAGCTTTAAATAATAACTAATTTTAAAACTATACACAATTTCGCAACAGTTAGACATTAAAATACTATGTATTTATAACAAAAACACAGTATGTCATAATAACTTATATTTATAAATGAAATTATAAAACACGTATATAATTTCTAAGAAAAAATTTGTATTAAAAAATGCAAAATAAGTCCAATATCCAAGTTCTAATATCTAAAAAAGGTTAAGCCTGAAGTTGATTTCAAGTTATTTAACATTAAAACTAATTACTTAACAAATAATCTAAGTAGGTACTACTAAATATGTATATATGTATATACATATATATGCGTGCGTGCGTGCGTGTGTGTGTGCGTGCGTGCGTGTGTGTGTGTGTGTGTGTGTGTGTGTGTATGTGCGTGTGCGTGTGCGTGTGCGTGTGCGTGTGCGTGTGCTTGTGCGTGTGCGTGTGCGTGTGCGTGTGCGTGTGCGTGTGCGTGTGCGTGTGCGTGTTCGTGTGCGTGCGCGAGTGCGTGCGCGTGCGCGTGCGCGTGTGTGTGTCTGTGTGTCTGTGTGTCTGTGTGTGTGTGTGTACATATATGTGTATATGCGTGTGTGTATATATCTACATACTCGTAGATATATATATTTGTATATATAAATATATATATATATATATTTATGTGTATATATTACTTAGGAAAAAACAAAACTAAGCAATACAGCGATGATTAAGAAATTAATTAACGAGAATAAACATACATTATGTCATGCGTTCCTAATGCATTTACCTAAGTCTAGACATACGTTCTAGACTCAATAAATACTTACTAACTAATATTTACACTTAGTGCACTGGCATTAACATGAATAATATTTCTTGTTCCTAAATGTTTAGCTTCTTCACTAACGGCCACAGCCCATGTAAACAAAAAAAACGCGTAATTAATTTGTATAAGAATTAAATATGCCGAACGGGAGACATATTATTAAAAGTGGAGATAGATAAAAAGATCGATACATATGTCAATAGATAAATAAGTGAGAAGGGTAAAGAGATGATCAGACAAAACTCTTTCTCAACTCGCTAATCAACGAACATATGGACAAGTGATCGGAATGTTAACCAGTCTATAGTTTTACGGGCTGCTCGGCTCACTCGTTAGACATTGCTAGCTGCCGCTAACAAAATTACGAGAGAGTTCAACTCAGAACTGTTACTATTGTTTCAACGTAAATTATATCACTTAAAAGAAACTTTTGCTTCTAAGTACATTTATATAAAAATATACCTATATTAGCAGAGTTATTAGAAAAAAAATCGTTCATGCTATCAAGAGTGTATCACACTACACAATACCTGTTTTACCATTAAATGTTTCGTGAGTATTTATACATATGATTAAATATGTACCGGCTTAACTCAAATACGTTTTTCGGGATGGCCCGACTAGTTTCGGACCTGTACGAGGTCCTTCCTCATGTGCTCCCGCCGCCGATAATACCTGTTTCTGTAAAGAAAAAATGTACCCCAGAATTTTATGAACATTTTAAATTAAAATTTATTTAATGTTAAAGTTCGTTAAAATTGTTGTAAGTTTATTTTATCAGATGTAGTTCGCAATGTTTTATCATATTATTTAATTTATTCCATTTATATCCATTGTACCACTTTTCACTGCTTGGCAAGGGATTCGCCCCGTAACTAACATTCGTAAGGCCTGGGCGTGACGTCACCACACTACTCCAAAATGGATTGGTGGATACCAATTAAATCGCCTTAAAAACCTGTCTGTATTTTAAAATTTAGAATTTAAATATTTATCATGTATTATTAACTATTTACCAATATCCTTATGATCGTTCATAATTCATTACTTCTTATAATCTGTTGTGGAAATAGACGTGACATATTATATTAAAAAATTATACAATTTGTAAGAGTTTAGCAGCTGTTAAATATTGTAAATAGTTTAATGCCTTATATGGTAGAAATATACAATAAATACAAAGTCCAGTATGATTACAATTACACTGAAAATATATACCTAGCGTTTCATTAATAGGCCAGTAACAGTATTACCGGAAACGACTGCGCGAGTACCAATTCCAGAGCAAAAGAATAATGGAATTTCGATTATTCTGTTGTCTAATCCAATAAACACGTACTGTTCAAATCTATTGCAAATCAAATCTGCGATTTACCATAAATCTTACACGAACAGGTAATTTACCAAAGCATTTTTTCGAGCAATGCTTAGAGAAGCGGATGTCAAATATCTCTACCTTTATAAGCTTAACGCGATTCTTCTATAATATCTGCGTAGCCCGTAAGAGACGTAGCATCAGGTCTGTAATCTCCGAAAAGGTAGGCAGAGGAGTGTAGTACACTCCCACGTTTCACCAGTTACGTTTACATCCCATGGAATAGGTGGTGTGCCTACTGGCATACACCGGGCTAGATCAGAATCCGAGTCACTACCAGAAATTCTAAATTAGAAAAATCCAATAGTACCCCGCCCGGGATTTGAACCCAGGATCCCCGATCGGCAGTCGCGCTTACAACCACTCGGCCAACGAGACAGTGAAACATTTACTTCACTAATTAATATACATACTGTAAAATTCGTTTTTCGTTTAGCAAAACCCCAACATTCATGTGTTGACTGATGTACAGATATTTACAACATTCCTTTTACATGATTTAATATACAAGTAACGCCATCTATGAACAACTCGAAGAACTTCACGGCACTTGGTTTGACTAATCACGCACGAAATGTCTTGACATTGTCCTTTCTATGTTCTTTGCTCGTATCCTGCTTTCTACGGGTCTAGTATTAATAGCTTTAACCGTGCAAACTTATACTTGTACACTTATGAATAAAACATGTAGGTATACAAGATATTCACCTCACTGATTTAACTCGCCATTAAATTATTCACGCCGATGTGATTCTATCTGACGTGGATTCGGTCAAATGGAATATTATAAGATTTTCTTCATTATCGTATTACAAAATGGACAAACAAGGGCCCTTGTTAAAAATGAATATTGTAATCTATTTATAGACACACGCGTCGTTGTGAATACATATAAAATTTTATTAAAACCACTTCAATTAAATATAATCGTATCCACAGTATCCTTAGCCATTAGACAATTACCTTTGAAAAGTTAACTAAGGGCCCACAAACCCGGCACGATTTTATACGAAATCATGGGATGTTTTGGACGGCGAACGAATTCATTTATATGCTTAATACAATTATTTGTCATTTCGGCCCACGATCGCTTTAATGATTGTCAGTCGTAATAGCTCCAATTTCAGCTTCGTTTTCCACTTTTATTACCCCAAATCATGGCAGCAATATTTTCTTTTATTTGGCATGTCACGAAAACGAATGCTTTTGGTTTTTAAGGATTTAATGATTCATTTCTTCGTTTGTAATTTTTTTGATTTAAATAAAATTAGACTAATATCATTGATATAGTGTTATGATACACAGAAATGATATTCAAAAAGAAAATAGTAATTTAAGCAATATAATTTTTATTGTCATTCGACCGGCGATGTCATTGCCCCCATAGAGGCAATCTACGGTTGAAAAGTAATTTACTGATTTACCTATCTAGGAATTTGTTCAAAATATTTACGCATATATATTATTGTCACCAGGCGGACAGACGAAGGAAGAAGTGATTGAAACGAACGAGCGTCTCCGAGCTGTCCGTGTCCGGCTGGACGAGAATTACGACACGGCAAAGAAGGCGCTGGTGACCCTCATGGAAAGGTACAACGAGTCCAAGTCCCAGAGGAACGTCTTCACGAGATACGCAATGCTGAAGGCAATGATTAAGGTAAGTTCCATGCTGAAAAACCAATGTAGCACACTATTCTGCTGCGAAGTATGACTTGTATTCCAGTCGAAAGGAGATGATAGAGAGAATAAGATAATTGATACACAAAGCGTTTCGAACAATGCAATGCAAGTGGCCACAATCATAATATAAGCTTTATTGAAAATAAAAGGAGTTACAGCTTTAATTTACTTAGGCTCTAAACCTTGTTTTAACGTACTGCGATATTAGCCGTAATAAAAAAAATTGCCAGTAAAAAAACTGTTTCCAATCTTAACGTAATTACAGATGGAAAATTCATAAATCTATATCGTGAATGAAGTCTATTATTACCATAAATGTTACGTTTTGTTGTGGAACCAACAGAGGATCGATAAAGGATTGAAGGTGATGATGAAAATGTCGTAATCTATTTAATGTAGAAATCGTGAACAGTAACATCGGGCTTTGTAATCTCGACGTTCACGCTCGATGCCAGCAAATCGCAACATCCGGTGCAGACGCTCAAATTAAGGCCCTGTTAATCTCGGTCTCTCTTTAACATTAGGCCCTAATTGATCTTGATAGATTGCCTTCTTTTCAATAAAGAAGTTCCCCTCCAATTTCGTTTTACAACGTCCTGGTTGAGTATTGTCGGTTCTCATCTCGCCCTTCATTTCACCTGGAACGGAAATGTTACCGAGATCAGTGTTTCTAGTCGAGTGTTTCCTGAACACATTTCTCGCTCGGTTGTATTCTAAGCTCGGAATAAATGAAGCAGTTTGTGGAATATTTGCATCTGTCTTCACGTATCTCGTACACGTGGTAGTACGCTTAAGATGTTGGAATTATGTTTATTTTGACATTTTAATAAATGTCATTTACGATCAAACATATACTGTCAAGTTACATAAAAGGGATGTAATATTTTTTGACATCTTCAAATAAGGGTGTCATTTATTTCATTGTTTTTTTCACGAAGTAGATTCAAGGATATGCATATTTATCACTCGATGTTCTGTGCCTATTCCGTAACGGACCAGGCGTGATTGTATACATTTTTATAAAAGTTGAAAAATACTTCGTAATTAAAACAGGTAACTGAATTAATCTATCTTAACAAGAACATTTTAATTGCATTGAACAATTACGGTCTCACTAGCTACGTCCGAATTAATATAGATAAAGGCTGGCTGGACGGATTGTGGTTGGACCAGTCGTGCAGCGAGGTGCAGTCGAGCTTACTGATTATATATGTAATAGATATCTGCCCATACCTATTTATTATTTACTAATATATGCGATAGTAAAGTGTATTTACCTAATGGAAGTTGCTAGATCAAACAATTATCCAGTTCAAGAGATTTATTTATTTGATAAGATAAGAGACTGGCTGGAAATGTTATTTAGAATTAAATCAGCATTATGTCCCACTCGTTTTGTTTCAAGATTACGTTACATCACGCCTGTATCTATCCAAAGAGGTAGGCAGAGTATATGTCACGTCATAGAATAGGTGGCGAGTCTATTGCCAGACGCCAGACAGAAACAAGACTGCAAACTATTGAATTTCAAGTAAAAAAAAACAATAATACCCTAAATGGGGATCGAATCCAGGGCCCCTGGCTAAAATAAAGATGATTTCGTTAAATGAATAGATACTCGTGACTATGATTTACAATATGACATGTATCAAATTATTCCTAAAAGGTTATAGGCTACATATTGCCTTAATTACGAATTACTGAGGCATGCGTCGGGAACCGGTTCAATTCTAAGTGAAAAATAAAATTAGTCATAACTATAAAAAATTAAGTACGTAAAAGTTTATTTCTAAAACCCATGATATGGTTACAAAAGAAATATTAACACACATACAAATAATGTCAAGCCTTTTCTGTATGGGCGAACGGACACTAAGGATTTTCACCTGCTACGGTCGTAGCATATTTCTTTCGGCTTCTTTACATTCGTCAAACTCGTCATACATGCTCTCCATGACTAATGCAAGGATTATCCGTTACTTGATGTTAATGCCACGTAGTACATACATACTAACATACTTACATCACTAAGTAATCATATTGATCAATGTTAATGTATGTACATATTTATGTTACTTTCTTATCATATTATCCTCTAAGAATGTATATCACACGACAAATATGTTGAAGAAAGGTTTGAACTCATTAAAACAACGTAGGTGTTAACATTCCTGTGAGCGTGTGCGTTCGCGTGTATGTGCGTGTGCGTTCGCGTGTATGTGCGTGTGCGTACGCGTGTATGTGCGTGTGCATTCGCGTGTATGTGCGTGTGCGTACGCGTGTGCGTTTATATTTGCCCATGGGCGTGTATGTGTGTGTGAATGTATGTGTATGCGTTTATCTATTACAATTTTCAGGCTGAATTACAATCATGTATCCATCTCTTTAACGTCTAGACGCTGATGTATTTGAAGAGGTCGTGCTGCCGCACGCATTCTCTGCACATTTCCGATACTTTAATTGCATGCGAATAAATATTATTACATCTCTTCTTAATATCTCCTAGAGCAGTATCGTGGATAAAACACGTTTCTACTATAAAGTCCTAGTTCATATGTATAGTCTCTTAACATTAATGTTTGTTGACTACGCCGCGAACGCTGCAGTCGACGCGAGCTTGTGAAGAAAATAGTCGGGATATCCCGACAAATATACGGGAGTTTTTTTGATACATAAATTATTCGTGTCAGTTAACATACATACATTATGCTTATTACGACTTATAGGCATAAATATTTGTTACTCGTCGCTAAAGTTTCACAATAATTATCATATTCGACGCAAGATTTTTATATTTGACGATCTTAGTCCTTACGTGTATGTATTCTTCTTGATATTGAAACAGGAACTTCCTTCTACAGCTCATTACCCACCTCACAGTGACTAATCTCACAATCTTTAAAGGAAATCAAACTGCGATGACCGAATACTGACGTCTTTTGTAAAACCTGGTTTCTTTGAAAACTCGTAGCCATTATCTTCAGATAATAATCAATGACTAATAAATTTTTTCAAATGTATGAGCTATACATAAATGAATTATGGCTTCTGCATATGTTAAAATAATGTTAAATATAAATTTAAATATACTGTAACATCACGCTTGTAAACCCTGAAGGCGTGGGCTGAGGAATGTAGTTGTACCAGCGTTTTACCAGTTACGTTTACGTGCGGTTACAGAATAGATGACGAGTATATTGCCGTATACGGGCACGGATCCAGACTCCGAGTAGCACTAAAAATTTCTACTAGAAAATCAAATAAACCGCGTAAACCAATTTGCACTTGCAGCCACTCGACTAACGGGGCATTTAAATATAATTTTAATTTACAATGTTACACGAGTCACCACGAGACAATAAATGATATATGATTATAAATGGTGCATATAATGATTAAATATGTACCGGATTAACTCACGTAAGTTTTTCGGGATGACTCGACTAGTTTCGGACATGTACGAGGTTCTTCCTCATGAGCTCCCGTCGTTTGCGGCGAGGTCGCGACGGACACTGAATTTTGTGTATAAATACTCACAAAACATTTAATGGTGCATATAATAATCATATGTTAAACTAAGTAGGTACATTCAGGACTTCGCCGAATCTCCGCCCTAACCTCATTGCCATGGGCGGGAATCATGAAGAAAGACCTCGAATTGATACAAACAGTATAAAGTTGACCTGGCACATAATTAATTCATGCCTAATACTAATCATGCCAATGACGGCATATAATTTTCATAAAACGATTGTCTACCCAAGTTTGTAGTGACAATACCATCACGTCGGCTTATATAATCTGTGGGATTCAAATTAAAAGGGCTGTTATAATTCTGACACAGCCAATGTTCCAAGCCAGTCTTCAGGAATCGCCACAAAACTACCACTGAGCTTAATGAGCACATTTTGAATAAAGAGAGATAGATTTAAGGAAAAGGTTTCGTTGGAAAGCTGTAAGGTTAGAAAAAGGAACAAAATTTTATTATCGCATGGTCGGAATTTCTTGCACACTAGAATTTTTTCGTACTGTTGGCTGAATATAAATATAAGTTCAGGGGTTGTTTTCCTCTTGAAGCATACCACAATGTGATTCATCTAAAAACTGAGAATCGGCAATTAAATGCGCATGCTTTACTATTCTTATTATAAAAATTTGAATCGTCTTTTGCACTTTTAAATTACAGCAAATTCCTACACATAACTGAGTTTTAACGAAATTGTTAAACATCTTTTGTAATTTAACTATAAGTTATTATTCAATTGAAATAATACGCCACGTTTTACGTTCTCCTCACTGGTGGCTCCCTCTTGCGGCTGAACTCAGAAATACTCGAGTGTCAATGTCAACACAAAGCGTACATAAATACTGCATATTTTTAACACAATACCTTCGCACTGCACATGTTCTATGCAAATATTTTTGCCATTAATAATAATGTTAACCTGGTGCTAAATTCTACATCTTCCTCAGTTCTCCGAGATAATCTTCCAATATGAGATCTAAAATCGAACACAAAAGTACAGTCACGTACAAAATTACAATCCCTATTGTTATTTATCCTTTTAATAGTACCGTCTCCGTAATATCTATTTGTAACAATACAAGCCGAAAGCAAGGAACTTTTATCTTTATCGCTACAATTACGACAACTCAGTGCTTACCCCCCCCCCCCTCCCCTAACCCCTCTCATTTCAGAAGCTCCATACATGCCGGTCACGTAGAGGCTTTCGCGCCGACGGATTTCAGCAAAACTATTCGACCGCAATATCACTTTTATTTCATAAAACTTGATGCAAGCTTTTTGCTGCTACGGACACAATTGTTTGCCTTTTTGTGCACGTACAGAAATATATACATATAAGAGTAATGTAAGACGTGATGTAATGTGACTGCCTCGTTGGTCGAGTGGTTGCAAGCGCGACGAACGCGAGGTCCTGGGTTTAAATGTCGGGTCTAGAAGTTCTAAATTACAAAATTTCCATAGTACCCGACCCGGGATTTGAAACCAGGACCTCCCGATCGCGCTTGCAACCACTCGATCAACGAGGCAGTCAATATACAAAGATAATGTGCACAAATAGGCTACAGCCTTAATTCTTCTTATGCTAAGAGGAGACCCAGGTCTAACAGCAGAACAATAAAGACGTCAGCTATGATGATGATGATGATGACCAAGCACAAATGAAGGTATCAAATCAAACACAAAAACTAGGAGCAAAATGAATGAGTGCTACATTAAAAACTTTAAAATGTATGATAATATTGTCACCACTAATACAAGTTTATTATTCGTTCAAACAGCTAAATGATTAAACTAATACGCGCAGTTTACAAATTGGCTATCCGAGGCTATGTCGAAATATCCAAATTTCATATATCGGTGTCAAATCCATGCGTTAAGCCTATTTATTAGTCGGGGATACAACGCGAATATATGCACAACATTTTAGCTAAAATAAATTTATACTATGCACGGTACAATGAAAAATGTTTGCGTAACCACCGTTTTAAGTTTTATTTGTAAATAGACATGTAAAACATGAGAACACGCCTTTACTTTACTAAAGGGGTAGGCAGTGGAGAGTAGTATTCCCTCTTTCCACTAGTCATATTGTACGTCCCATGTAATGGTGGTGAGCCTTTTGCCACACATCATCATCATCATCATCATCATCATTTCAGCCACAGGACGTCCACTGCTGAACATAGGCCTCCCCCAACGACC
>DWJK01004855.1:0-11613 GCA_018248815.1 Croniades pieria auraria
AAAGCAAAAAGAGAACTCTCCTTCAAAGTCGGCAAAGCATTGGCCACTCCTCGGGTGTTGCAAATGTCCATAGGCGACGGTGACCACTTATCAGCAGAATTACCAGAAAACGATTTTTGTTTCAAATAAACTATGTGAAGATATCTGAGCTAATGCTGACGGCTTTCTCGCGAGGAGTACACTGCCTATATAAACAATATGCAATATGTATGCAACGCTTTTTCCTATTTCTCGGGTCTGACCCGGTCGGGTCTAAACATACCTAACATACATATTTCTATTGCTATTTGAGATTAATAGTACGTGTTCATGGTAGTGACGACCATGTATAACCGGGTTGGCCGCTTGTATTTATTTCCATTCGGTTATTATCTCTCGGTCTGCTGCACTTGTGGATGTACAAGGTCTATGAAAGCAATCATATATTTCAGTATAACTTGATGATTATGTATGTTGTGTCTTGTAATTAAATTAACATTTTACTTTTTAATATCAATTAACATTTTAGTTTTTAATTCGTCTCCTTACTGTATCCAGTGAAGGAAATAAATGGATAATACTAAATTAGTTACACTAGCTATGCTATCCTTAAACTGGCGTGCTTATAAAGAACTACTGGATTAGTTCTTCGAAATGTGGGTAGATCGATTTCTTTAATGTCACTAGGTATTTAAAGAACACGAGATAGCTTCTAATGTATTATAACAATGTCTCGTACAAGTTTAAGTTTTGTCTAGTAAAAAAAATCGCCTGTTATGTACTCCAAGACTGGTGGAATTAAAGAAAAAGTCTTTATCCACCAGACGTTCTGACTTTTTGCAAATTTTATAACAGATGCTGTGGCGCTCGTGTCATCAGATTAAAGCAAGAGTTCGTCAATTTGCAAAATGCAATCACTTCCGCTACTCCGGCCATCTGATCCCAAACTAGACAGTGTTTGTGCCAAAGTAATTACACAGCTCATACTCGTATATTGCATATTGGTTTGGCTCCACGTTTCTTATCCAGACGGCTAAGGAGTGGAACACCCTCTGGGGGGCTGTTTCTGGTCACATACAACCCAAGCCTACCCATACATTTTAGGATGCATCTGCGCTTTCCATCAGACGGGATCGCGGCCAAATCCTAGTCTATCATATGATATCATGAAAAAGATACTAATACATTTTTAATAAATGCTTACATAGATAACTCTACATCTACACATATAACAAATAATGGTGCTCATGAAATAAATATATGTCCTTGGTGGGACGCACGCACAACCCTTGGTTCAACAGTTGGGGTCAGTAGCCAATGAACTAGCAAGCAAGTTAATTACATATACCGTTAAAAAAGGCTAAAATAAGAGAGGTGAAAAACATGGGGATACCAAGATTATTTCGTTTTAGTGTATTTTATAATTAAGACAACAAATACATGGGGACAATATGTTATTTTGTTACATGTTTAACATAAAATGGCAATATAGTAAATTGAACTTGATTTCGTCTGTGAACGGTCACAGATGTTTTATTGCGGATTAAGACTTGTTATATAATTAATACAGCAGAAAGCTCTAATTTCCTACAGAAATGTACCTTATATTTTGTTTATTTTTAATTGTAACAGTAGTTATGGCCAGACTAAGTATTTATGTCACTGTCGTTATTACGCCGTTGGTCCCACACTCCGATGGTATCCTCATTCAATCTGCACTCGAGCAAATTCGTGCCTTGTTGTTTATTATCTGTTCTAGTTTTGGATGTTTCTTTTTATTTTTGTGTTTTATCAATGCTGCACACTGCGGAATCTTAATATATGTACAAAAAAGGATTCGGTATTAGTTATAACAGGTAGGAAAAAAAAAATGAAGTAATACAGTTTAATAATTACATGAAAACACAACATTTGCCAATGAAACTTACAGAAAAACAAATTTTTTAGAAATGAAGAAGCGAAATGGCATTAAGTGTTTGACTGTGAAAATAATCCACGAAGTTCCATCAATTAAATGTACGTTTGTGGCAAGAACTTCGCTAACGTAGACTGAAGAACAATACCGTCTTTCAATTGTTTTAATCTAAACCGTTAAAAGAAAGAACAGGGCGGTGCAATTGTAGTTTCGCTGCCGACGTTTGTATTTCGTTTCATTTGGCGTTGCAAAGTTTGTTCTCTTATTTGTTCCACGAAAGCACCTTTTAATCGGACACGGTTCTTGAAATTGTTTATTGCTATTGTAGAGAATGTTAAATAAAACAAACGTATTTAAAATAAACATGTAGTACGTTGAAAATGGTTGTATAAATTTTGAAAAATGTGTTTGGGTTGTCACAATAGAACTCAATATTATCAAACAATAAAGGCTTTTTTTTAGAAAATCATTGATTGGATGGATTGTTAATTGGATGGATTGTTGATTGGATGGATTGTTGATTGGATGGATTGTTGATTGGATGGATTGTTGATGGGATGGGTGGATTTTGATACAGTTTCATGTGGATTTAGTTTAAAGAACGATCTCATATACGATATTATAACATAGTTGCTGTAGAATATCAAGTGATCTGTATTTTGATGAGAATTATTTTTACTATCGAATATCGAATATCATCTTTATCATCAGCCTACTCCCGTCCACTGCTGGACTTAGGCCGTCTTCTTCTTTAGCTTCATCTTCAATTTTCGCATCCAATCGCTGCCAGCTGCTTTGAGTATATCCCCACTCCACCTAGCTGGAGGGCGTCCTACGCTATAAATATTGTCAAGTCATAATTCTTGCTTTGCTGCCGTTAGTCACAAAACATCACTTGCTCTGAGTGTTAATGAAGAGTTTATAGGGTTATGCTGCATACAACCGCGAGGACACGTCGAGGTCGAGTGTAATATAAACTTTTGACCTCTAAAAAGCTTTTGAAAAATAATTGGCCCGCATTTGTAAGGTCTGTTCACTGAACTCTGAAACTAAAAAATAAATTCACAACTTTGTAAACATGGCTTCTTTGTCAGCTTGTCTTAAAACAAATTTGGCTTCCCGGGACGGGTAATCTAATTTTGGAATATCTAAGCAGTGAGGGACTAGTAGTTCAGAATTCTGATATGCGCTCTGTGGGTTATCCTGGATTCGATTCCTTGGTTCAAACCCACCTCATATCTACCGCGGTATCTACTTAGCACCTAAGTAATATCTAACTAGTAATATCGAACTAGGTAATATTTATCTAGGTCACTGTTCTCTTGTTTCAGATGGTGCACACGATGATGCCGATAGCTCGATCAATAGCGTTGGTGATGTCAGCAGCCCTGACCCTGGCCTATATGGGCCTAGCTATAGGCTTGGGTCCGCAGGCGCAGGAGGGTCAATTTTATCAGCAGGTAAAATTTTATACAGTCAATCGTGACTGCCACAAGTCTTCTATGTAATATTGGTGGACACAGAGTTTTTACATGAAACAAGTCTACCTTGAAATTATGAGTAGGTACATTTAAATATTGTCCAACACATTTGTACATAATTCACTATAATACTACTAAATGTTTCTTGAGTATTTCTACACATGATTAAATATATACCGCTTGCGGCGGGGTCGCGGCCTCGCTGCAAGCGGCGGGAGCTCATGAGGAAAGACCTCGTACAGGATCGAAACTAGTCGGGCCATCCCGAAAAATTACGTGAGTTAAGCCGGTACATATTTTATCAATTCCCTATAAAGTCGAATTTTGCGATCATATCAGAAAAGTGGACTTCTTTATCCACGTCAACCTAATCCTACTTCGCAACATCCTCGACATCAATCAGGAGTTCATTTGAGAGAGCCATTAGCTGCGTAAAGGGAGATACGATATCTCCTTTATGTCATCTGATTTGGAATGGATACATTTTACGCGTTGATGATCGTAAGAGAGCGACAGATAGAGCTTATCGTGTGGTTTTAGACGCTGGTATTAGACTGAGCCTTTAGTGGTAGCGGAACCGAAATCTATTAAGATTTATATAGTGTATAAAATACTTTTTTTTTCTCAGAGATTTTACTCAAAAAAAAAGAAAACTAAAGTTTTGAATGTTACTTTAATATTTATTTAGTATTTGAATTCAAGCGGTTTATGTTCAATAAATTGAGAGACTTTTAAAATTGATATAAGAGATATTTAAAATTCCCCAATACTGCGGTACCCAATTCGAAATTTCTTTTTTTTGTCAATAGTGGTATTATTATTAAAGGTCGCTAAAATAAAAACTTGTTCGGGGCGTTTGGACGCCTAAAGTCGGCCCTGAGTTCGGGTCTAATGCATCTCCATGTGTGCAGCAATGAACTTGATCTTATCATTACTAACATCCTCCAGTCCCTGATTTAACTACTTTTAATTGTAAATAGGTAACTTTAAATGAATCCGGAGTTGCTACGATGTTATAATATATATTCCGTCCATTTTCCGCAAAATCCAATTGAGTTTCATTATGTAGCCTCAACAATCCATTGTCGATGAAAATAGTATACAGTGCAGTTAGTTAGTTACTTAGTTAGTATATACAGTGCAGTACAAAACATTGTTTTAATATTATACTATATAAACATATACAGTCAATAAGTACTGCCCTAAATGTTATAGTTTGGATAAACTGGCCAGTTTTATCGGAATATGAGTATTACGCTTTTAGAGTCAATTCGTATACCTATGAAAAATGGTTTATAGTAATGTAATGAAATACTACGGCCGATTATACCGGTTTGATGGCGTGGGCCGAATGGGAGTATGAAATCAAATGCTGAAATATAGATGCTTCGGGGATTACAGGCGTGATGTTAAGTTAATGACCATCTTGATGCCGGTTTTAAAAATTATATTAAGTTACTTTAAAATTAGATCGAAAACAGAGTGTGGTGAATATTCATGTGTTATTCATAAATTTATGATGAGTTAAATCTCATTTGACTGAAATTAAGTCTACTTTCATGAATATATTATGATGGACTAAACATATGAATCGCTTTGAAACTCTTTCCAAAATCAAATCGATGCAAATACTGAAGAATACAAGGTATATTATAATATTAAAATTTCTGTATCACATGTAGTTTTTTATAGGTGAATCTATATAACGAATACATGCCTGTATGTGCTCCACGTCAAGGCCAGTTGCAAGGACGGGCGCCTACGCCATGGGTCACGTAGCCCAGCTAATTATCTAAAAGCTTTCAATTGTATAAACAGAGGTTAATTTAATTCAGTTCCACAATATAGTTATCTGATGATTAAATTGGTTAGTTACCATTGAGCCAGTGTTTATCGGCAGAATAAATATATTAATCGAACATAAATTTTAGATTGCGTTTCTAAATTCGTTAATAAATTTTCATTAACCATAATTAAAACCTATATTGTTTATTTAGACCATAAAACTTATTTTGATCTTCGCGTTGGCTCAAAGGTAAGAAATCTGTAAGTGCTGAGTTGTGCGTTCGATTCCCGTTCAGGACGAATATTGGTGTCTCCAGAGTTTGATATCTGATTTTGATTTCTGAAATACCTACTCGATTTCTGAACAAAGAGAAATGGGAATATCTTCCGGAAAGAATTTATTAAGAAACAATTATCATTTTTATTTTCCATGTCTGTCGGATACTTGTTGACTAAAGATCTATAGCAAGCATTTTATTTCGAGTTTTATGGGAATCTGCAATACGTTTCGCTAAAGCGCCTGCCGACTCTTGATAAGCAAAGTTCAGCATTCACAAGATTGCGATCATTGAAATTGGAGGCACGCGTCGTGAATTTGTTTACGTAATTTATTTGAAATTGTTTTTGTTATTGCTGTTTTGAACGTGATCGAGATTATTGTTCGAAATTTAAATTTAATTTTGCAAACTTTGCGGATAATGATCCTTTGTTAAGTGGGGATTCATTATTTCAATACAAATATTGTTCAACAAGCTTGTAGCTAAATGTTATTGTGATATTGAAGCCTTTAATTATTTTCGTATATTTCTACTTAGGACCATTTTATTTGCATGTCAGTTACTAACTGTCAGAATTTGAGATCTTAATTCCAATTGAAGTCATTCGTTTTGAGATCATCTTTACTTTACTTTCTCGTTGATGGATTAAATCGCAAAGAAACATGCATGTTCAAGAGTTGTAATGCTCTCCCAGAAATATGTAATAGTACAGCCTTAACATTTTCTATTCTGAGATGAGACTCATGTCCAACGTTGAAACAACATTTGATGCAATCCCTGGAGGTCTGTATCCAATCTCAAAAGGGGTCAAATTTTCAATGGAGGTAATTCAGAAACCCAATGGTGTCCTGAGTACAGAGTACTATTTTGGAGAGTCTCATTTTATTATACCTCCGGTTATCACGCCTATAAAATCAAAATACGATAAGAGCTTATTCAAGACATTTATTGTAGAGGTCCTACCAAATATTTGACAAACAGACTTCATGACTTCGATTGAGGTTTTTATCACATTCAATGTGCTCACTCTTCTCATTTCATTTGTAGCTGGTATGCGAGCTGGCGCTGCTGATATCCGCAAGTGGCATCGGCATGTATTACCGGGCGCTGACAGAGCGCGCTCATAGGAACACCTTCGCCGGGACCAGGACCTGCTTGGAACAACGAGTCAAACTGGAGTGCGAACGGGAACAGCAGGAACGATTGCTGCTTTCTGTCATACCAGCGTATATAGCTGCTGAGGTCAGTACAGTCGATTTTTTATAGTCAAATCTGTATAAGCAGTATGGAGAGCTTGTAACAATGTTTTTAGATACTATGAGCATCATAGGAGACACTGCCTTATTTCTAGTGTTTGCTGACTTGTTTGGATAATTAGATAGTGCATCGTAAATACTTTGAAGAGTGCATAGATTATTCTACGCCGGAGCACTTTTTGTAAAAAGTAGCGAAATGTCTGGAGAGCATCTGCCGGTGTGGATTTTATTAATGACTGAAAGAAGTATCCCATATTTGAAAAACGTATTTTAAGTTCGTTTTATTTATCATTAACTTCAGTGTACTATCGGCTAGGAAGTGGAGTTTGCGTATTACGAGAAGGGTTTGTCTTAAATTAGTTTGACATAGATATTTTTCTAACGGAATGGGAAGAATGCGGACATTTTAATCCAGGAAAATAATTAAGGGAATACCACTATTACGGCAAGATGTTTCGACTGACATGTACAAATTGGGAAGATATCGGGGATCGCGAATACTCTTTCGATAATTCCTTGTTGAGACTTTTTCCTTGTCGGTGCGATAATCTTGCTCTTGGACATGTACATCGAAGATCATATAAAACAAATGGTATTTCGGTTTAATTACTTATGCCTCCTTTCCTGATGGTATTCCTTTTTCTGTTTCTTATCAGATACCAACAAATTCAATACTTTTACCATCATCATCATCATCAGCCTATCTTAGTCCACTGCTGGACAAAGGCCTCTCCCAATGAGCGCCATCGCGCCCTGTCCTCGGCTTGTAAAATAATATATACATACATATCTTTACATTAAGTACCCTACGGGGTAGGCAGAGAGCACAGAGTGCCAAATATAAAAAAAAAGAAAAAATAATAAATAAAATAATTGTAAAATAATACTTTATGTTTAATTAATTTCACGAAGTTCCTCCAAGGTCTCATGAAGTTTCTACTTTTAATAATATTCTGTACGTCTTCATGAATGTAAAAATAGACGAGTTTTTAATGAACTTTGTCAACGTAGAGATTTAAAGAAGATCGGTATTTTAAATGAAAAAACTGACACCGTGAAAGTAAATTTGCAATTATTGCGTGTAATGAAAGCTTTAAAATCAACGAACTTTATTAAAATATTTGCATAATCCTTCAATTTCGCGTTCGGTTTGGACTGTTAACTTGAAAGCGTCCTGGACCCGTTGAATTGCTGAAAGAGCTTTTGTAACGAGAAGTCCAATTTATAATAAGAGCTTTTTCTAATCATGACAATTAAAATCCAAGTACGTATTAACAAATGTGTCATATGGTTTCATTGTTAGAGGATTATCGGAAGGTTGTAGTCCATTGGAGGCTGCTATTTTAGTTCTCGGGAGTCGTAATATGACTAAGTTCTAGTGCGACAGACAGAAACTAATTCTATCTACATTTATATTAACGTTCTTATAATATTTATGTTACTGTTACATTTCTGTAGTCCTATTATCAGTTGAAACTGTCTTATTAATCACAAATGGTTACTAAACTCACTGACTCTGATAGCCTGACTTAAAAGTCAGAATGGAGATGAACGAGTGTGCCGCAGTCATTAATGGCCACTGTTGCTCATAGTCCTCTGTTACCAAACTCGAATGAGCTTATAGGAATAGGACTATTAGTCAGTAAATCCAGTTAGTGTAAGTTATTAATAAGATTACTGAATTTATATTAGGGTCAGGTCTGAAATAACTAATAATAATGTTAATGACCACTTTCGATTTTGTACATGTTCGATTGCTACTCCCTTTACATTAAAAACGCTTATGACGTAGAGTTTTTGCAAGGATAATAGGAAATATTATACGATAGGAAATGATTATTATTAATAAAGTATTAAGAAATTACAGTAACTAAGCACCGTCGTAGAGCGAGTGGCCGTGTTCTGCGACCCCAATCGATCTGAAACTGCATGCTCAACGTGGGGATTATAGGCAAAAATGTTCAGTGAAGCTCTATATCCAGCAGTGGATTTCCACAGGCCGGGTATGATGACAGTGACTAATTTATTTTATATCAGATGGCACCATAAGTGTTGTAAATCAGGTTATAAAACTTTGCTAAACTTGTACAAAAGTAAAAGCATTGGATTAAGGGTAGTTTGAAGACGACTACTGCCGAGCTACGCTTCCTTACCGTTTTACTCGGTTCATATAAAAATTACCATTTAGATGTTATTGTGGTTAAACGTAACGATTTAAATCTCTTGCAGTCCAAATCAGATAGTAAATAAGCAATGCGACAAAGATTGAACTTTGAATAATGTCTTTCAAAGGATATGTTCAGCAACCTTTTCTGGTCGTTAGGATCACGATGGTAAGGGGCGATTAAACTTTCCGGAACTTAATCAAGTCGGGTTTAGCGTAGTGTAGTAAGTAGTAGAGTAACTATACGCTTACCCAAAGTGCGACGAGAAACTTGCCCCCAGTTGTGAGAAACTCGCGTTTTCAGTCATGTAATTGAGTTAGTTCCACGTAAGTAACATCTGAAAAACAGAATTATTCTTCTTCAAAACATTAATATTCTTAATTTTCGTTTAACACTAATTATGAAGGTTTGTTGAGGAGAAACGCCATTTGAATTTCTGCGAAGCGTTATATACTTGTTAATTTTGTTACATTTCACTGCTAATTGTTTCAAGAGTTTGGATATTTCTTCAAGTATTATTTCTTAAATTATTTCTTCGTCTATATTTTGATATTTTAAACCTGCTAATCGCATAATTTTTTAAAGTTTTAACGGATAAAGTAAAGTAACGGCTTATAAAAATTAAAACTAAAGTTAGTAATAAACATTACTCTTTGTAACATCTACAATCTACATTCTAGATTTAAGCACTAAAAAATTTAGAAGTAAAGGCAAAATGAAGATTAAGCCTACCCTCATTTTTGATCCAATGCTTTTGTGACAGGCGTCTCAAAACGTTTATTGTAAAGCACAATTTCGTCTTACGATTCCATTAACCGAACAATACTACCTCTTTGTCAAATCTATTTTAAACTCATGATTCATGTTATGATAAGATAGAGTTGTTACAGAGAAATAAAACAAAAAAGAATTTCGTCAAAGGGAAGCAAGTACATTTCGTAGGAAACATCCGATGTTAAGGCTCTGTGATTTTCAAAGGCAACTGTTTGTGTTCCTTTGTTCTGGTTTAATCTATGTAGAATCAGACACATGCCGTGTGTATGTATGTACGTATGGGTTTTTAACTTAATATTTAGATCAATGAGGAAGGCGTTTGACAAAAGTTGTATCAAAGGTATGTCATAGTTACTTTATATTTTAGGCTCGTGTTGCTTAAGTTGGGTGGCGCTTCGTATTTTGTCGTTATGATATCTGTACCTTTGATTTCTGAACACAATCTTTGATCATATTTCCGAAAAAAATGGTGAAATGAACTGAATAGAACAAATCCTTCAGAATATCTCTATGAAAAAATTTTAACTGTTAAGTATGCAACTACTTGTAATGAAAATTTGGGTGTAATAATAACTCCACTTTAAGTTAACGTACGTTAACAGATTACCTACTGATCCGTATCTAGCTCAATTGCATAGGACTCATATACTCGTAATTAATTATTCGAAACAGCTCTTGTAGTCCTCCCCACCCCAGTGCAGACCGTAAACTTTAATTTGCTCGCAGCAGTTCAAACATTTGTCATCAATTTGTATGAAAGTCACGACCGAAAAATATATTTATTTCGTTGAAGATACAAATTATTTGCTGAAATACAGACATTCGCAAAGACGTCGTGCCCGCCACATTACGGCGCAGACTGTTTATTTTTAAGTGTCCTGTTTAACTTGAAGCAGGTTAGCGATAAATAATATATGATGGTTAAAACATTATTAAATATCATTTGATTTTTAAGTTAAAAAAAATTGAGTCACTGCAGCTAATGGACACCCACATTTAAAGTATATCGAAAATATTTTAGAAAATAAAACAGATGCCAGACTTTTATAAATGCGAGAGAAAGTTTCAACTCAAATATATATTTATATGCTTATGATTTTTTTCCTATTGGTCTTCGAAACGGAGATCTTTGATCACCATTAATTCTTTTTTATGTTACTGTTGGAAACCCGTATCCAACTTATATCCGTTTTGAATACAAAATTTGTAAAATAAAAAAAAAATAGAAAAAAATCTGTGTTTAAATTACTCGCTTCTCTCTAATCTTTGCAGTAGAACACGTTCCGGTTGTAAGTAGGTGACCAGGATTCGTCATAATTGGTTGCTTTTCTCACACATAACGGTCACCTATGACACTTAACGTCATTGAAAAGAAAGTTAAGTGACAATTACTTTGGAAGTAACTTGAATAGAAAGAAAAGATACTCGATGCCTTTAAAAATAAAGTTGGAATTTTAGTTTTTAAGTTTAAATCGCTATCTAAGACATTTTTTAAATAAAGCTTTAGGTCAATATTCGTATAGTTCGTTTATTTTATCACTGATTTTGTTGAGTAATTCGCAATAATTTTCATGCAATAGGTGTTGAGCCTATTGCCCTACACCGGGAACAGATCCGGGCTCTGAGCCACTAGAAGTGTCTACTAGTAAATCTAAGTTAGAAAAATCCAACGGTAGCCAACGCGGTAATCGAACTTAAGATCTCTCGATCAGCAGTCGCGCTTGCAACCACTCAAACGAGTTAGTTCAGAGGGCTAGCGTATTGTTACTGAAATTACTACCAGCTCCATTTTATAACATATTGTTATAAATAGAAATATTTGCGATAAATGAAGCGCATGGAAGGGTCACAGATTTCTCACAATAAAACATGTATACACTTCGCTCAAGGTAAACAAAGATGTATATTGGAACGAAGTTCCTTATCGCGCGTTGCGAAAGGGGGCTAGACGGAAAAAATTAAGACCAAAAGTTGTAACGA
>DWJK01004856.1:0-11610 GCA_018248815.1 Croniades pieria auraria
ACTGACAAAACATTAAAAAAGAGTTTAAAAATAAAATGAATATTTCATTATTGATGCACCAGATGTTTTATGCCCACAAAAACATGCCGCCCATTGTCTTAAATAGTGATTTATGACACCGGTTATCACTTTTCAAAAGAATATTTATTCATTGTTTAAATGGCACAGGTGTTTGGTAACTTTATTAGGGGTGCCTAATACTTTTGACCAAGGCTGTATATGTACAAAAGCAACCTTTGTGACCTTTTCCTTCAACCTTTCTGATTGCACATTTCTCATACTGACCAATTTTCGTCAATTTCGAAATAGTGAAGCTTTCGAAATATATTTGTTACGTGCTTTAATGATTAGCTTTTTATTTAATTTAACTCTATTTAACTGTCGGTATAAATAGAATGTGTAAGTAACAGTGTAAAAAAATTTATGAACATAAAGCATACCCTATGCTTCGCATTATGAGTCGTGCAAAATTTAAAATACTTAAAATTTCAGTATACAATAGAAATTTTACATACATATGTTCAAGAAAGTTTCCGTTTCGGCCGAAACTGAGAGCGAGGCTGAAAATTTGGTTTCAGTTTCGCTTTCGGCTAAAAAACCTGTTTCGGTCGGACACTACTACTATATACATGTGTTTGCTTCCTGTAGTTATGAAGAAATAAGGTGAGACATCACACGGTCCCTCGTAGATGTTTATAAAATATGTTTTTAAGCTGCCATATCACCTTTTTAAGGTGATATGGCAGATAAGATAATAAAGTTTTCGTTACATGATTTTTTATGTTTTGGAAATCAGATTCATTAGTAGTTAAGGCTTACTGGATCGAAATATTGGTATATTTATACTCTTATTTTGAGGATCCTTTGACTATAAAATTACTATTTAATGTTTCCCCAATATTTACAGGTCAGTCAGAATAAAACTGCAAAATTAATAACGAAATTTAAATGTATTATACAAAAATTGCTACGTCATCGGTAATATCATGAAGATGAGGCGCTCAGGGCCTTCTTTATTTCTCTGCCCAACGCGGCGCCCAGCGGCGGCGGCACAGCGTTCCCAATCTGAAACAAAATATAGTGTCATACTATGAAAAACAGATATCGTCCGGTAAACGGCTTTTATCAGTGTCGGAACGGAGAAAGAATACATCCTTGCATTTATAGCAAAAACGTTACAAAATCCGCACGTGACATAAGAAGGGTCGATGCGAGAGGGTTACCTGTCGGTGCTTGTCGAGCACGGAGCCGGCGAAGAGGTAGGAGTCGCGGAAGGCCTGCGAGCGCGCGCACTCGCGCACCGACACCACGCGCGCCTGCGCGGGATGCAGCACGCGGCCCTGCTTGCCCATGGGCTCGGGATCCGTCACCGTCGTGCTGAAGTACCCGCCCCACGACACGCGCCCTGCGCGCACACCGGATAACTTAAGTAGTACTGACCATTCTAGAGCTACTGGGATATGAGTCAATTTATAAAAGGAACCCACTGTCTGTTTCTAGTTGCAATTATTTAGATCCTGTGAAGATGAATCAGTCAGTCGTATTCACATTATTATTAATATTTATTATCATTATAACTTATACGTTAAGTAACACTTGCTATAACGATAAAGGAAAATAGTGCGAGGAAACCTGTACACCTCAGAGGTCTACAATATGTGTGCGTATTCGCACTCGGTCAGCGTGGCAAACTATGGCCTTTGCACTTTTATTTTAAGAGGAGACCCGTAACCAACAGTGGAACACTAAAGGGGAAAAGACAAACCCTTCAATTTAAGAGACCTATGTACACATGTTTATATCAAAACTCATGAAGAATTGAAAACCTTTGCATCTGTGGTAGATATGTGATACCATAATTGTTATACAATCGACTTATTGTCTCAGCGCCTGACTGGCCCAAACGTAACCGAAAAGCTGAACCCAGAGATTCCCAGCGCACGTCCAGCGTGCGAATCGTTGGCAAAAGACTAATCTACTAGGACAGGTCCCCGTCGAGGCAGGGCGAGTAGTCACCGTAGAGGCCGGCCCAGTGGTTGTGGCGGTTGCCGGTGTGCGGCAGGCACCAGGGAATGAGCGTGTGCTCCTGCTTGTCGGCGGGCGCGCAGGCGGCGCCGGCAGCGCACGCGCACACGCCGCGCAGCGCGCCGCGCGCCCCGCGCCCGTTCTTCTTGTCGTCGTAGCGGTACTGCAGCACCTGCGCACCGCCGCTCCTTGTTACTTCAAGCCTCGGTGGTCTTTATCTACATCGTGTAGGGCGCTCCAGGCTCTATCACGAAATCGAGAAGGGGACGGTCACAATGGTTCCCACTCCTACGACGGGCGGGAGATACCGCAGCGCGTATTCTGGGCCCTAGCTATATGTATTACGCATATACCCTACACGTAAATTTTTATATTTAATTCGACCTACCGAATTTGTCCAAATTAATCAAAATAACATTTCCAAGCATGCATCGACAAACATGCACATCTTAAGTATTAGTGCTTAAAAGATTTTCTGAAGTTCTCACGTGTTCCCGTCTTTCATTTTTAATTTTGGTTTATTCTCTTCTATCTTGTGAATGAAGTGAATCTAATGGTACCAATCAGGGCGTCTATTTACCCATTGCAAATAGACGCCCTGATTGGTATCGCCGTCGGTGAACATTACAATTGGTGGAGCATGTTAGATGTCGTTGAAAATCGGATCTAGTTTAAATTGGCTAACTGTTCGGTAACATTTTGGATATTTACAAGTTAGGTTGTTGAAAAAGGTGATGAGACCACGCTTACTAAATCTTAAAATCGTGAAAATTAATACTTGACCCTTAAAACTTTATAATTTCATACCTGACAGTTTAACCTAAAAGAAGTCATGTCGCCGTACCCACCTTGCATTTAGTTCCATCAGACAATGTGACCGAGATGTTAGGTAAGTCTCTCCAGTCCGAACCCGGCGTGGTCGGTATTCTGCTAATCCTCGCTTGGACAAGTGGTGCCATATTCTTACAAATGTGATCACGCAATTTTGCGTTCTCGTCTTTGCTACGAACCATGCGCTGGAAATGACTCTCAGGCATGCAGCCGTAGTCTATCTCTATTTTGTTCGCTCCGTTGCTTATTTCGGGCAGGTCGCTCATAGCATCTCTTATCGTGCAGGTCCGTCTCGGGGCAGATTCGTCCCACTTAATATTACTGACGAACCTCTTGCCGTCTATAGTCGTCGTCAGCGAACAAGCGCGTCTGCTGAACACGTGCGTGGGTTCCGGGTACAAAGGTAATTTATATCCGGGTGCGGCCGCCAATATAATCAATCTCCTGCGCGTTTGCGGAACTCCATAATTACCGGCCTGTAAAATTCCAAAGGTGCACTGGTAACCCATATCCAGCAACGCCCGCAGAGTCAACTTCAAGACCATGCCTCTCTTGAAGGCGACAAAATTTCTGACATTCTCCAAAATGAAGTACTTAGGTCGATAGTAGTCACAATAGGACAAGTAGGACGTGACCAGGGAGTTTTTGAAATTGGAATACTCCCTGGAGTTGAACCGGTTCATGCCGGAGAAGCCCTGGCAAGGCGGTCCACCACACAGCAGCTCCACGTCTCCCTGCGCGGGCAGGCGCAGCCCCGTGGTGCTGTGTCGCGCGCCCGCCAGCGCCGCCTGCAGCAGCGCGTTGCAATCCTCCTTCAACACGATACAACCTTTGTTGTTCATGGAGTACGCGTGCGCGGCCGCCTCCATGTTCTCGATGGCCCACCTGCACTCCGCCACGCCCGCCTGGTGGAGCCCCTCGGAGAGACCCCCGCATCCGGCGAAAACGTCCAGCGTCCGCAGCGGCCGAATTTTAACATCGGACGCGGCGATCGTGCCGGGTGGGGCCGGCCTACTCGACTTGCCCTTGCCCTTCCCCTTATCTTTGCCCCTGTCGGTGCGGCCCACGGCGGTAGCGTGCTGCGGAACGTTTACGAACTCGCCGGTGGCCTTATTAAAGGCCATTCTGAAATAAAACCGGTTCGGATCGCGATCTAACCATTCGTGTATTGAATCTTGCTGCGGAATATTTTTTTCGTAAACTAGGTAGCACGACCCCATCACCGCTGAAAATGGCACCTCCTTAATCTCGTCGCTCCAGTACAATACGTTAAGATCTTCATGTTGCGGAAACCTGCTTGTGGTGTTTTCCGGTCTGTAAAGGATGTTGACCTTTACGTAAATATCTTGGGGAGATATGAGAGGGCCGTCGCCAGCTGCCGTCACCGCGGCGATGCAGCCTACGCAAAAAGGTTCTCCTGTATCAATATTTGACCCGCGTACGTTGTTATCACTCTTTCTATAATATTCTGGGTATACATCTTCATCGACCTTTTCTAACTTTATTTTGCCACTTTCGTTTGTAATCATATTATTTTTTAACTTAAACGTGCCTGGTTTTAAAAAGACACCACAGCCCTTTTTGTACTCGCAATTTTGCCATTGAACTGTACTCCACTCAGTTCGATTGGCTTCTTTGACAAATTCAGATTTTTCCAAAAGTTTTCCTGCCACTTTGGGAATGTCCAATGCATCTCGTTTAGTCTTGCGCTCGCACGACGGACAGAAACGATGTTTTCGTAATATATTTGGACATTCTGGATCTTCGGGAATATCTTCAAATCGTGCCGTAAATCTTTCATAATACTTTTTGTAATAGTATGTTTTACCATCGTCTTCAAAATACTCATCATCTACATCTTTGCCACCGAGTTTGAACCAATCGGACTGTACATTTTTCCTTTCTATCTTAGCTTTCCGTAAGATTGAAGACAATGGAGCACCATGACAACATCTATCTGCTAAAAACACTTCTCTTGGATCTCCACACTCCCCCAAAACAGTGTCTGATGACCTAATGAACACTTCTCCATGAAAATAACCAGCTTGAGACTTAGTTTCCTTCCACATATATGTTACTCTAGCAACTAAAGCAGGGATATTAGCTTGCGAAGTTTCGAGCATAACAAAATCGCCATTTTTAAGTTCTGCGCCATCAATTTCAACTTTCTCATAATAAACTTTAGTAGCATCAGCTTTCGTAGGATCTCCAATCCACTTAATTTTCCTATTATTGACTCCAGTTAGTTTTACTGGCAATGTTTCGTCAATTCTGTCATATGACTTCTTTTCTACTTGTTGAGATTCCTCTTCGTTTTCGGGATCAGAATCTTCCGCTTGTTCCACCGCCATATTAGGACAAAGTCTTCGCACACAAGCTTTTTTAGTACGCCCATGACCACCAAACTTCGCCATGGCACGACATGCATTACACTGACCACAATCTGGTAACTGACAAGCTTCACATATCCCACATCTTTTTCTTCTCAAGACCAACTCATGGTTAGTCTTATCTAATTGATTTGTAAAGAAACTTTCAAATGTCTTCCTAACAAGAGGTGTAGTAGTTGCTTTAGTCCAGGCCTTTTTATCAACCTTTTTATAGTCTATTTTTGGTCGAATTTTACGTTTACCGAATTTAATGCCCATTAATTTTATCAATTCCCTCATACATGGTAATGTTATCAATGGCTCTGCATCATCATCTGCTTCTAAAGTAACTACTTGATCACATACAAATTGTGCATGTTTGTGAAGAATGTCTTCAGTCATTTTTTTATCATTCAAATCTGGTATTGTTGACTCTCTGACAATTTGCAATAAATCTTCATATGTTGGTTGAAGGTAATGATATTCTTCTAAATACTCAACTACTACCTTGCTTAGCCATATCTTTTCATATAAGTTATCCATCAAAGGGTTATATTGAGCACTAGGTTTAAGCAAGTTATATTCACCATATTCTGTAGATAATGTTATACAATTTCTCATACCACCATCGAAACCATGTATGAACCTGTAAGTAAAAATTAATGGGGTAAGTAAAACCTGTAAGTAAAAATTAATTTTTCACATGGCTACAAAATATTTCTCTATAACATTATATGACAAGAATATATACTGAAATTCATTTACCATTCAATAATGGGACCTACATCCTTAACTGGAAAAGATTCCTCATCTATATCTGAAGAATCTGAACAAATGGATTTTAGGTATCCAGACATGTAAATTCGAACATCGCTTTCAACAAGACCACTGTCTATCGGGCACAAATGGCCATGATGATCAAAGATAGAGAAGCCTGTTATATTAGTTTGAGGTCTTTCCATGATGTCTCCATTGTCACCTGAGAAATTCAGTATTATATGTAAGAAATAATATTACATATTATACTGCTATGCCATCTGCCCTTTTGCTCTCATCTAAACTGGGGATACAACTTTACCATAACATACACAGTAATAGAAAATAGCCAAAAAACTCAGGATTACATGTGGGTATGCTATATTTAAAAGAAAATTTATGTTTCATATAATTTTTAAAACAAAATGTGAAATAGGTAAAATGCAATATTTGATGCCCTTTTTATATATATGGATCCCTAGAATTTAACATGCTGGCATAAATATTCGACATTAATGTTGATTAACGAATAATACATCTAAAACAGATACCTATCTAATAAATATGACTCACCAGCTGATAATGTTAATTTATCATTAGTCAAAGCAATAAACTCCTCAACAGCATCCTGTGGATGCCCTTCATAATATACAATATCTGAATTATTTAGGAACTGCCCACAAGTATCACATTTTTCAACATCCACATTGCTTTTTGGTTTATTGTTCTTTTCATTTAGTTCTTTATCTGTATCTTTATTGCTTTCTTCGTTAGTTTCAGCCAATGAATTACTGTCCTTTAGTTCATCTAAAGAATTGCTGTTGCAACAAGTATCATCACTATAATTAACTTCATGGGACTTGCTGTTTATGTCCAATGATTCACATCCATTTTTTTTTTTACATTCCATCTCATTTTTAACTGTAACTAGTGAAGTTTCATTTTCTCCAACATTTTTACAATTACTATCTGTTTCAGATGCACTCTGTGACATGTCCAATTTAATTTTCTTCTGTAAATATTAAAGAAACATTATGTGATGCCTTTTTTTAGGAAAATCGGTAACAACCTAGCCTAACAATATTTAAAAAAATGATTACTAATTACTATTAGTAGAGGCTAACCATTTACGAACAAACAATACTGATATTACACTAATATCATCTTTCTAATGTAACAAAACCAAGCCCTTTGTTAGAAATGACATATTTTTCCCTATTAAAATAAAAATACCTATCGGTATTACTAAAGATTATCTCATGAAAATATTTCAAGGTACCCAAGAAGTTAACAATGATGTATGACTGCTGTTTTCTAAATGTTACAGAAGTTATAATTTATAGATTAAGCATGAATTATATCTGAATCTTTTCAACCTAGAGTTCCTTTCCCAATGCACCACAGTGGAACAAAATGTTATCACACCTGTTCTGGATCTCCACACTTATCATCATTGGATGGACATCTATTCCTCTTGCTTGGAAACATACTTGTGATCTTCAACTGACTGCTGTTTATTTTAATTGTGTTGTTTGCCCTGGAATATAGCATATTATATATTATACATAATAAACACTAAATGGTTAAAATCATTCTAAAAATTTTCTTTTCTGTGTTAATATCTTACCATATACTAAAACATAGGAATGATTTTCTTCTTTGTCAAATAAATATAAATATGTAACATTACACCTGTAATCCCCGAAGGGGTAGGCAGAGGAGTATTATTACACTCCCACATTTCACCAATTATGTTTAAGTGCCATGGAATAGGTGGTGAGCCTATTGCCATATACCAGGCACAATTCTGGACTCTAAGTCACTACTGGTAACTCTAAATTAGAAACATCCAATAGTACCCTGCCTGGGATTTGAACCCCAACCTCCTGATCAGCAGTTGCGCTTGCAACCATTCAACCAATGAGGCAGTCAATAAAATGAAGAAAAATAAATACAGGAAAATGGCAATGATACCATAGGAGTTTAGAAATCAGCCTCTCTCTCTGGAGTTTCTATTTTAAATCCATAGTTCATATCTTTTAACAAACATGTGTTGTAGCATAAATATCACTTGTTACAACAGTGAAGGAAAACATTGTAAGGAAACCTACACACTTTAGTGTTTACGAAAAAAAAAATTTAATGTGTGTGAAGTCTATCATCCTATACTCGGCCAGTATAGCAGACTGTGACCTTGGCCCTATCTTTCTGAGAGGAGGAGACTTGTGTTCCCATAATGGAATGATGAAATATTTGACAGAAAAAAATATAAACAGAAAAACTATAAATTAAACACTAACATCAGTTTTATGGGGTTATTTACTGCCTCAGATGTACAAGTTTGGATATCTTCAAAATGATAAAGTCACTTTTCAGCTATTATAATTTACATCACATAAGCACTCCTTTTACACTAATGAAACTCTAAGGGTGGGATAATACGATGTATACACTTAAGTTATACTTAAAATAATGTTTAAATGAATATACATGTTTGTATATACAATGGGTTCCACAAGGGATATACTAATATCATCATCATCATTAGCCTACTCCTGTCCCCTGTTAGAGTGGCACGCCTCTGAGCTCGATCTTCAGCTCTTCTATAATAATATATGTAACATAAAATCATTGTTGTCCATTCACAGTGTCTCTACAATTTACAATCACAGTTGCTTCACTCAAAACCCCTCATTTATCCCTATTTATTTTTTCGTAACATGGCTAAGTCAAAATATATATTTGATTTTGCAAATAATACATATTAAGAGAATCTCTTCTAATAATAATATTGGAAGAACGATTTCTAGCTCACGGAACACTTCAAAATGTGCTTAATAAACAAAGAAAAATTAATGCAACATTAAAAAATCATACAAAACATTAAAGCCTATACTTACTTTGCATGAGAAGTCATAGTAAATGTAGCTGAAAGATTTTCTTTTTCAGTGATGTTATTTCCACTAGAAAAAGATTTTTCTTTTAGTCTCGGGCTTACACGTACATTATTTGACACAGGCATTTTGTGCACTGATTTCTAACAAGTAACATTATTTGAATAACATTATAACTAAGATATAGAAATTCGGTAGATATTCAAGTAATCAAATAAAAATTTACATTTATTATTACAACTTGTTCAGAGGGAACAGTTTAAAACTTATCTGATGTTTGACAGTAGCTAAAGCGCGGGAATTTGGTAAATTCCTCTCTCATAGCTGTGCCTTTGATTTCCTTATTTTAATCAAAAACAAAATCTGCAGATAACTGAAGAATCGTAAACACCAAATTATACATATTCGCAAAAGCTAATTTGAAATGAGATTGATATTATGATTGACGTTATTTATTTCCATTATTTTTTTACCTTCCAAACAAAAATAACTATATCAAAAGCTTAAATAAAAACTTAACATACTCACAATATGATTATATTTTTTAATATATATATTTTTTAAATAAAATATCGAGTTCGCATATTACGTGGTGGTATGTTTATAAGACCCGAAGGGTAGTCAACAAACAGCTTTCTGATCTTACCACTGCACAACCAAACATTGTATCAATTTATGTATGGTACCATATTATAAATATGATACATGAGCACAACTAAAACACGTAGCATAAATATACGAATACCGTGTTAGTACGTAGTTAATATCAAAATCAACAAAAATCTGTGAACATTAGACAAAACATTTCAATAACGGTAAGGTAGGCTCCCAACATTTAATTTGATAAAGAAATAATTAATGTTTGTTTTTATAATATTCAGTAGATAGGTCGATAACTATTTATTGTACCACAACTCACAAGAAATGTGTTGCAATTCAAAAATACAATAGATGTAAGCAATAAGAGGCCTTATTGTTTGTAAGCTACTTTTTTCGGGGACTCTATTATGTTGGTGTTTTACAAGTCTAAATAGATCGATGTACTAAAACTTGATGATTATTTGACTGCATCACAAATTACATACTACACATGACAGGCAAAAAAAATTGAGTTATCTCCGTCAACATTGACAACATTTTGTTTAGGATAAGACAAAATGTTTCAAATGTAAAATGTACATATATATACTACATATTCGTGATTGATTCACTATAAATAAGCTAAATACAATATGTAATACACTATTTGTATGCATAATTCATATGTTACGCATTTATACACAACGAGTTGGAATTAAGTTAAAGCAAGAATGAAACGAATTTTTAAATCAATGCTTCTTTCGAAGTTTATTTCAACAGGGATGCGATGGAAACAATTTTCAATATATTATTCCACAGCTTCTTTACCAGATGTCGATACAAGTTATTACTGTAACGAAAAAAATACTCAGGAAATAAAAGAAAACATTAATTTACGAAAAGGGGTCGGTGATATAAGCAGAGTTTTGGATATATACAAAAAATTAAGAGAATTATCATCTGGTGATGAGACTTACCACGTACTTAAAGAAGATCTAAACAAAGAGTTAAATAAGCTACCAAACAGGACACACCCTGTGGTCCAGCACTACCAGGAGCACCCTCAGCTTGTTCATGAAATAAACTCAAAGAGAGACTTTGGCGCTTATACACCACTGGAGTTCAATGAAATAACTGACAGACTGAATTTAATGAGGACCGACAAACTTGGACATACATGTGGTAATAAAAGTTATTACTACATTGCAGAGCTGGCCGAGTTGGAAGAGGCATTAATCAAATATTCTGTCAGTAGTTTACTCAATAAACATTTCCAGCTAGTATCAGTACCTGATATTTTATCCAGTAATGTGTTGGAAAGCTGTGGTATGGCTGTTAATAGTGATAGAACACAGGTAAGTATTCACATTAGGTCTTAATTACTATTCCAGTGACTGCTTAAGTATAACTAAGTAACTAACTGACAAACAGCAAAGAATGCAGTCACAATATTTTTGTGTTGCTAATTGCCAAAATTTGATCCACTAAACCTTTTTTATTTTTATAATCTGTGGGTCTATCTTAAACCTATGTTTTTTTCTATTTCATTCCCTGTACTTCAAAATACTTTATACTCTCGCAGTTGTATCTACATAGTACTACTATACTATACTACAGTAATAAAATTGATACTTTGCCTTGTTGGTCTAGTGGTTGTAAACATGACTGGAAATCAGCGGGTCCTGGGTTCAAATTCTAGGTCAGGCACTATTGGATTTTTCTAATTTAGGATTTCTAGTAGTGACTCGTAGTTTGGACCTGTGCCTGGTGTATAGGCTACCTATTCCATGGGACTTAAACATAACTGGTGAAACATGGGTGTGTTCTACACTCCTCTACCTACCCCTTAGGGGATTACAGGTGTGATGTTACTATGATTAACCACAAAAGGGCATATGGACTGTATCCAGTACAGAATATATATTAAGATGTTTGTAGTTTAATTTGTTCACTCTGTAAAAATATTAATAACATCACATCTGTATTTTCACAAACGGATAGACGATGGAGTGTAGTACACTCTCAAGATTCACCAGTTATCTCATATGTTTCATTAAGGAATAGGGGGTGAGCCTATTAAATCATCGACCCATTAACATTCCACTGTTGGAATATGGGTCTCCTCTCATATTGAGAGGGTTAAGGCCGTAGTCCGC
>DWJK01004857.1:0-11610 GCA_018248815.1 Croniades pieria auraria
CACTCCAGAACACGTCTGCTCCAGCGGCTATCGGTTCTGCGACAGGTGTGACCAGCCCACTGCCACTTCAGCTTGCTTGCTTCACTTGCTTGCTTGTGCGGGTTTTAGCTGCCATAAATTATAGGACCATTTCGCAACGGTACGTGAGCAAATTATATGGTTGTACCTATACAACCTTAAGCATCGACGCATCACACCTAATTAAGCACAGGAAACATGAATGTGCGAGGTACGAAAATTTACATCACTATATATAAAACATTGTGTATTTTGTTTGCCATCAAATTTATTACCACGAACATATACTTCGACGATTATCCGCTTTAGACGCAGACCCTTACCAATTGCTCAGATTAACGCTAATAAGTCGAAATTAAAATTGAAACTCACTTATTTGAAATTATGTACGAAGTATTATTTGTCATCGTCGAAAAGATACCGTAATATTATAAGGTACAGGGTATACGAGTATATCTGGTAACTATAATATATGTAGGTTTTACGTAGTTTGGGACTGATCCCAAAGCTATCTGAATAGCAGTGTGTTAGTTGTAGCAAGATGCGCGATGGGAAACTAATGCAATATCTATACGAGGTCAGTATACGTAATTTATATTTCTAAAAAGATATAACCTATATTTCATAAATACTGCATTCGACAAGAGTGCCAAACATACGGGTTGTCTAATACTTGTTACAATTATTTTTATTGCTTAAAATTCATTGCCCTGTTTTAAATACAGCAAATACCCGAGAATCAATCCCTTCTCAAAATGCCAATAAACAGTTTACGACAGTACAGTTTACGCTTAACATGAGTCTTTACCACATTTCGTTTATACCAAGTAGACGGTAATTTAGCCTAAAACAAGGATGAATTTTGGAAAAAATATTGCTTTTGTAGGAGCGTTGCTTTAATACGAAATGCCGCTTTTCATGATAAGTATCTAGGTACTTTTACAATACCGTAATGGAAAAAAGTTACAAAGGATTAAGGATCTAAGTTACTTACCATTCGGTAATTTGAATCGCAATCGTTTATTTTAAGTTTAAGTCCGAATTAGATATGTCTGTCTATTTCAAGACTGTTGTCACACGTAACTTGATTCATTGTAAATTCGAAATGCCACGCTAAATTGGACTTTTCGAGCACATCATTCGAATTTCTCTTCATTAACTAAGAGGAAAAATTGAAACATGGTAAGACGATTACCTAAATTGCCCATAATATTCCGCTTTATCTTTAAATTGCCCACATATGGTTTATTTCACACTTGTACGTGGAAAAAGCCGTCGTAGACGATTTCGTCCATCAAAAGGAAAGTGGCGAGATGGCCGGCGGGGGAACGACTCACCCCGGGCGCAGCACCATGAAAGTGAAACCGCGTTCATTAGAATGTGCACCTCGCACTCCGATACACAGTTTAATTTATAACTAAACGTTATCTGTACTAGTGTATGCAACGAAGCATTTGATATTTATTGCTGTGTTCATATCTACGCCTATCTCCTGGCTGGTTGGTAAGCCACGGGCCGTGTGCGGAGATGTCCTAAGATATCTATCCTTATTATTACTTCTTCTTGTTGCACCTGACTGGACCACTGTTTTCATTAAATGTATTTTTCTTTTTTAATTTATTTCATTTGCAAAAAATGTCTACCCGCATACAATCTACCCGCATCGTCTAGTGTGGACAACTTTTGACACATATTCATTATCGTTATAATAAAGGTTTAATGGTACTTAGGACTAAAAATTTCTGATTTTGATTCTAGGAGTGGACAGTAATTATGAAATCCATCAATTTGTTTTGTTTATTTTTAAAATCTTTTCTATGACTATACGTGTTTTTCAGTAGTCTAGAATTAACTATCGACGTTTATAAATTGTGCAACTGTGCAGCTATTAAGTTGAAATAGTGCTTTGAACCAACATCATCCAATTATACCCATAAACGAATATGCCGTGCCCTGACTGGCATTTGGGATCGTGACATGCCGGTATTGTTAAAGTTAGGGTTGTCACTCAAAAGATACAATCTTTGTACAGTATTTTGCGGATAAATACCTGCGTATCTCTTCGGGGGTATTTTATGTTGAATATTATGTGGAATGTCGGTAACATAAAATTAATGAACAAGAATTTTTGTTTTTTCTTAAGATAATTTTTTTGTTTCTCATTAAAGTTAAATTGCTAAATGAAAATAATATTGACTGTCTCGTTGGTCGAGTGGTTGGAAGCGCGACTGCCGATCGGGAGGTCTTGGGTTCAAATCCCGGTTCGGGTACTATTGGATTTTTCCAACTTAGAATTTCTAGTAGTGACTCGGAGTCTGGATGTGTGACAGGTGTAAAGCAATATTCTCACCGGCTCTTTCATTGTGGGACTAAATCGTAACTGGTGAAACGTGGGAGTATACTACACTCCTCTGCCTACCCCTTCGGGGATTATAGGCGTGATGTTACGTTTTATGAAAATAATAGTTTTTGACAAACGAAAACACGTTTGTTGTGAGAGTTTCTTTAGAAATATTAAGAAATAAACTTATCAGCTAATTGTTTTACAATAAATATATAAAACTTTTTCGTAATATGTTAACTTCATTCTAACATGATCAAATTCGCCTATACCACCTTATACATACATAAGGGCTTCGCACGTACGTTTTACCTGCTACACGTCCTATTATTGCCATGTGACATCCCTAGACCTACACAAAGTTAAAACCGCAGTGTTACCCCGTGCACTACTGTAGCCAGTATCGTGCAACAGCGAAGTGGACCGATTCCCGTGTTACGGTGAACTATTGCGACAGCCAGCGCAGCCCGCCGTTCAGGACTTTGCACAATATCATCGATTGTTTAACCAGCGTGCGAAGCTACGTGGACCGATTACCTATTCATGTCACATGAGAGATGCAATCAGTTGCATACAAAACAAGGTACGTATTACACTGTCACGCATTCTGCCACGTTGCTCAAACACGGTTTGAGACACAACGGGTTAGTCAATCTGTTTGTTGGATTGTTTTGCACCTCCCTTAAGTCGTCAGTTTATAAATATTACCTGATGACAACTATGATAGCTTAGTGGTTTAAAATTCAGTTTTCCACTCGGTGATCTTGGATTAGGGGTTCATTCTTTACATTAAAAGTCTAACACAAATTCTTTAGTTAGATTTTTTTTCTATTGGTACCTATACTATAGATTTAAATGATCCTAATAAAACTCTATAGATTTAAATGATCCTAATAAAAGCGTGTAAAAACCTGTTTTCAGAGTATGCATACATCGCTTGTTGTGACGGTCAAGCAAAACATGACATCGTGAGGAAACGTGCATGTCATGGAGTCTGTAATTTTCTCTAAGACAT
The DNA here is from genome assembly GCA_018248815.1 of Croniades pieria auraria. Taxonomy (NCBI): domain Eukaryota; kingdom Metazoa; phylum Arthropoda; class Insecta; order Lepidoptera; family Hesperiidae; genus Croniades; species Croniades pieria. The sequence goes on from DWJK01004857.1 coordinate 3,375, forward strand.
ACGACTTCCACGTTTGGTCGGCGTAGCAGAATACTACTTTAACCCTTCTCGTTCTGAGAGGAGAATCGTGTACAATAAATAATTATAAAGATGATCAGGATGGCGATATAAACATGCAAGTTCCGTTAATTAAATGTGCAACGGTTAAGGCACATTAAACTGACTATCTGCGAAACTAAATACTGACTAAAATAAAGAGCCCTTGTAATGTACAGAGGCTCTCCTAGAATTTTAGTTTAATTCAGTTCTTGAGAACTAATAAACAGGTTTCGATTGGGTTTTGTCATTGAATATTTTAATCAAGCAATCACTTTTCAAGAACTTATAATACTGTCTATGAAAATGTATTCATAACATTTACCTGAATAAGTAAGTGTATTCGTTACAAGGTAAATGCTGATAGCTATGTGTTTGTAAACGTTTCGTGCTTCCGTTCGGGGCATGTGGGGATATGCGTATCAACATTGAGTATTATCTAGACTTACATATATAGGGAATAGATACTAACAAAAGACGCGTTCGTCATAGGGTTCGGGGCTAATGGAGTACCTGTAACCGATCGCGTAATAAAACTTAGGTAAGTGCTAATTAATTTTTGACGTTGATGTTTGATCTAACCAAATTTAGAGACCTTGCTCACTGACTACTTTTTAGTCCAATAAAGTCAATTATAATAATTATTTTGGCCAGTTTATTAACATAGCATACTTTGTTTAAAAAAATAACGAGAGTGAGCTATGATAGTAATTTACTAACCTTTTTTTTAAACCAAAAAACGATGTTTATAAACTCAGCGATGACCAATTTGTTCTTGACCTGCGCTAGACGCATCAAGGTTATGCCCACGTACAGCATGTAACATGATTATCCTATATGGCATATGGCATTATGATGTCAAGAGTGCGTCCAAAAACGGAAGTCGGCCATCGAGTGGACGTTATATAACCAAGGAAACCGAATCGAATCGAAATAAGAAAGCAACACATTCCAATATAATTACAAAATCGGAATCGATAGACGTGTTTGGGCGCGAACAGTGAAAGCAGTTACGTCATGGAACGTTGATTGGACGCGTGCTCCGCGCGGAAATAGCCGAAGATGCACGATTATACACGAAATGTAGAATAGCGCGAATTGAAATTATTAAGTATTATGTAGGTAAGTTGGTAATTAATAAATTTACAGTCGAAAGTCCGTACATTATATAATTTCAGATTTGTCAAAATTCATTTAAAATATTTTTTTTATTAGAAATATTTATTTATATAAAATAAATATAAGACATTTTGAGAAAAACGTCGAGAATGAGATTGACCATAAATATAGCTATCAAATATCAATTCCTATGTATGTTACTTAAAATTATGTTAATAATATGGTACAATTCATGTGCGCTACATTATATTGGACCTCGGCTGCCTTCAGGTGAGATTGTAATTGAACGGGAGTCTGTAGGTATTACAAAAATAGCAGTCTCAGTACGCTAGATTACGTGCTTGCATTGATTACGCAGAACTGTTTAAATAAATGTTTCACTAAATTGTTCAGATCAATATTTGTTTATGCGGGTTTTAACCTCGTTTTTATCTGTACTGTCGCTCCGTGTGTATCTACTTGTAGTACTATCTCCATATTACGTCTCTGTGCCCAATTAGTCATAAGGCAAGTTCCTAACCATTGGCTCCCACGCTCACATCATATGAAATCAATTTTGCCTGCAATCAGTAATTAGAATCATTATTTTTTTAGCAGCCACATCGGTCCCACGTGACTTATCGTTACTTATTTATCATTGCTAATTAGTATCGCGGATCCGCTGCCTAATTGTACACTTTTAAAAATGATGACTTAACAATTTATAAATAATCGTAATTATAAATTATACGCGTCCAATTCCAATTTCACTTTCGTTACGAGGTCGCGTATTAATGAGCATTACGCGAACGCTTCAGTTTAATGAAGATGTAAAGAGAAACACGTTTTATATATTCTCAACTATTTCTTTACAGTTTTTTTATTATAGGTTTCTTATATTATTCTGTAGTTAAGATAAATAGTGCGACCTAGCTATATGCGCAGTTTATTTTAATATTGTTCAATTTGTCGAGTGTAATCGTCCGTGATTGTGGGACAGTAAATCAATTTTGGCTTTTTTAAATTGTTCCATTGGTTCTGTTTCGGATTCGCGCTTTTAGTTCATCATTGTCATTATTAACTCTTTTATTATTGCACTGCACTTCTCTTAGATTTATAAGGGTTAAGGCCATAATCTGCCACGCTGGCCAAGTGCGGGTTGGCAAACATCAGACGCCATAGAGAACTGGTGAACTCTATGGTGTGTTCATAGACAACGTTATGAAGAATACTAAGGTGTAACCATCGTTACAGCAAGTTACATTATTTTGTAAAGAAATAGATCTTCGCTAGGCTCGAACTTAGGGTCCTTGGCGCGGCAGGTAGTATTCTAATCCTCTGGGCTATCATTGCTAATATTTAGTTGATGCACCTCGTTAATATCCTGTTTTTCAATGTCAATGACATCATTACCAAATAAAAATTGGCATGGTTTAATCTTGTCAAAATTTTTCTATTGGGCGACTGAATGCTGTCATGTTCACTGGAGTCAGAATGTCTCAAACGTATTTTAAGACCAGAATAAGTTCACAATTTTGATTATGGAATATGCAACGACAACAGTCAAAATTATCTGTCAAATGAGTTCATAGAGACGGAAATTCGAGAAGAGCCGACTATCCGCGGAGAGCCAACTCTCGGTGGAGAGCCGATTATCCGCGGAGAGCCAACTCTCCGTGGAGAGCCGACGATCCGTGGAGACCCTCGGTCTTTATTGTAATATAAAAAAGAAAATGGTTTAAATTAAGTCTAATAAATTAATTGGCATGACGTAAATAAATTATTTTATTTGGCTTTGAATGCCCTTATCGACAAGAGACAATAGATTGGGGACAGGTTGAAACAACACAATGGACATGATGGTATCGTAGTTACAACAGATGATTTGGTCAGGTAATAGTTCTACACGCGACTCTGCGTGTGTTTGAATAACACACATATATTAACATATTTATAAATAATTATCCTGATCGACTGTTTCATCATCGAGGGATCAATTGATTTGATATATACGAGTATGAAATTTGAACAATAATTAAATTTTAACGTAGGAATTTTAGAAAGGACTTTCAGGAATTCCATCTTTAAAAGCTGATATTAGCAAGTTTGTTTTAAAGTTCGCTAGTTTTTAAGGTAGAGAAATGTCAAACTGTTTTACTATATTTTATACCCATTTTATAGTAAGGCGCATGAATATTAAATGTAATTAACCTGGTAATGTTCTCATAGAAGTGACTTGCGTAGTCTTATTTGAGAATAAAGTTCCTTAAACCTAAAATTTGGAGGATTTTGACTTCTAACCTAATAAAAGCAGTAAGTAAAATCGTGCAGTTCTTCTAGTATTAATTGTCGTGTCAGAAAGAGCTGTATTGTATATTTCCGGTTCTACCACATTAAATTTCGCCTGTAGTTTGCTAAGATAAATGCAGTGTACAATGATTAGCTTGTCATGTGTTGTGTCATGGAAATAAATAACTATGTTTGAATGACATTAAGTGCGATTTCTCTGCACAGAAAACTAACAAAAGCTGTGGCCGAATTATAAACTGACATACAGAACACCCTGCCATACCCATCACATAGTTGACATCAGTCATGTCAGCTTTGCGAATAAAACCTTTTATTTCTTAAAAACCAAATCAGCTGTTTCACTAGCGTAGAAAATGTGTAAATACGAGTATATGTAGAATAAAATTTAAACTTTTTTTAACTTCAAGTCTTTTGCGCATTTTTTCCGATGAAAATTCGAAATTCGAAATTCGAAAAGTAAGTTATCGATAAAACACAGAAATGTCATCGAAATTGACATGGACATGGAAATTATTTCCAATCCAATACCTATCTGGTGTCCTAAACAATTAGGTCAATGTAGTCGACGTTTCGGATCGACGGCGAATGAGTCGAATGACCGACTAAATCTGACCCAAATGGGCTGTTAATAATGTGAGACAATCGATTTGGACGCCATTTGACGTGCTACAGTTTTTTTTAATTTTATATATTTAGCCTAGCAAATAGGCAGACGGGTCATCTGCTGGTAAGTGGTCACCGTCGGTTATGGACACACGCAACACCCGAAGAGTGGCCAATGCTTTGCCGGCTTTGAAGGAGAGCTCTCTTTGCGTTTTTCTTGAAAACTTTTTCTCCGGAATAACCGCGGATGGAAGCTCATTCCACATTTTGCAGTTTACTCGTAATGGTTTTAACGTCACAGCTTTTTATATTTCATTACGTTAAACAATTATAATAAAACATCGTCATAAAAAAGGCCAGATACAGACTCATTTCAGAAGGTTCTGGAATCGGCGTGAAGAGATCAGAAACATAAGCAAGAGATAGTAGAAGATATATTTGGCACTCGAACCTTATGCAATAGTATGATACCGTTACAACCAATGATACTAACGTTTACTTTAAATAATAATAAAAGCCCGGTAACTTTACAAACCTATCTCTATATGTCATATCAAGCAGAGTCAAGTCACGTATGTTCTCTTATTAAGGGCCTGGTTGGAAACGCCACGTGTGTTTGTACGTTCTGCCTACACTTTTTATACCGGATGTTATCAGTACACATACTGTTGCATTTTAAATGTGCGTGTAAACTGTTAGTCGTGCGTGCAAAGTGGCACTCGTGCGTGTAAAATGGTATGTTTGACGACTTGTTAGGCGATTCGTTAGTTATCATGACATTCCTATCACCATAAAATAAAAAGTAGAGCAAGGTTAATCACGCCGAGTCTAGAAGATCCATTTCTAAAACGGTAATTTTTTATTTCAGTTCATTTTTTGGTCTGCTGCTTATAGAAAAAAGCTACTTACTATCAGTTTCATTTAGCCAGGAAACAAGTCGCGATGGGGAAATCAAACAATAGTCTCATGGTCTAGTTCTCATGAGCAATATCACATCACTCCGCTCAATGATGTTACACAACGCTTTCAATCGTTTTTGCTGACGCTATTTAATTGTAAGCACTATAGATCCATTCACGCGTAGTCTGAACTGTATTAGCAGCAAATAAAGTCGATGTTGTAATGTACGTAGATTTCACATGTGAACTCACTACATGGGTTGATATTGGAACACATTTTTTTTCTGTTTCTACGTAAGAAAGCTATCTAAAGCCGGTAACCAAGTCACACGATAATTATTAATAATTTCATGTTAACTTATAGTTTATTTAATAATTGCTAATGCAGTTCTTTCAAACTTTCGTTAGGACATGATATTTGATAAAATAACTTCATGATAAATTGCACGAATTAGCGACACCCGTAATAATAGTGCAGTTGTTTAGAATTCAGTCTCCCACTCCGACGGTACTAGGTTCATATCCTCGTACGTATCTCTTTACGAAAAATTTGCGTCCTCAAAATTAAATATCATGTTCTGTAACGGTGAAGGAAAACATCGTGAGAAAACCTGTGTCCTAATATTCCCTAAGGCGTGTGCAGTCTGCCAACCCATAATTGGCCAGCGTGGTAAACTATGGCTTTAACCTTTCTTAATCTGAGAAGAGACTAGTATCCAAAAGTGGAACGATATAAGAGTTGAAGATGCATATTCTTGGATCAATGTAATATATCGTCTGTAATCCCCGAAGAGGTAGGCAGAGGAGTGTAGTATAATCTCACATTTCACCAGTTATGTTCACATCCCACTATAGATATTTCAAGTTAGAAAAACTCAATTGTACCCGACCCGAGGATCGAACCCAGGATCTATAAATTAATAGTCACACTTGCGTATACTCCATCAATGACGTAGGCTTTGACTTAAATAATTTAAAATCCAACTTTAAAAATAATATAATATACAAAATAAGAAAATATACTGAATGATAATGCACTACGTATGTATCTACATATGAACATAGATAACTTCAAATGTATGAAAAAAAGGTAAATTTATTTAATCAGAAAACGTTTTAGGCCATAATCACTTTAAGTCAGAAAAACTTATTTTTCTAGCATTTCCAATTTACACTATAATGGTTGAAAAATGACTAATACGAATATTTAAGGGTACATATTTTAAACGCGCAATTTTAAAATGCATTGAACACAGCAGTAAACCATTATTATGGAAATAGAAATAAAGAAAATGTTATCATAGGCTGAGTAAACATTACACAATCGGACACTCACCGTCTCTGTGTCCCGTCGCGTAGAAAGTGAAAATCAGTGCAGGCGCATGCTCCGGTCTCACTTTCAAACCAACCACTCTCACTACGTCCTGGTATTCAAAACTGCTCAACGGATATTAAAAACTTATTTAGCTTCGCTATTTAAAAAAAGAACAGTCCCACAGCAAAAAAAAGAATACAATTCGTATCTGTCAATTCGAACACTTGGTACTCGCTCGAGTCACTTGAGTCCCTTTTTTTCTGTGCTTGGCAATGTCACGTTGGTCATGTGGTGTCAGGTTGGTGCGCCGGCGGATGAGATGCAACTGGCGGTGGAAAGCGGCGGTGCCACCCGGCTCGGTTGTGTAAGCTCATTCACTGGCACTAGTGGTAGTGGCAACCGGCAACTCGATAATTTGGTGTTTGACACACATTTTGCGGATATAAATTGTATAAACAAAATTTCTGTATAGGATTTAAGTGATCAAATTGACTAACATTAACTTCCGGCCCAAATAAAATTTCAAATTGATATCTCGGAGATTATTAATCGGCACGAGACAAAGTCAGATAATGTTCTCGCAAAAAAGTTGTTTTGGTATTTCTTTAATAATAAATATTAATATTCGATTAAAGCATAAATATCAATTAAGGATTTCTCTAAAGTTGAAAGTTTTTGAAGACGATTTATTTAAAATGATAATTACTTTGGTTTCACAATAGTGATCGAACTTTTGTCACAGAGCATAAATTGATAAATGTTATACATGTAAGTTACATTATTATATCAGAACCGTCGGTCAATTGACATGTTGTGTATGAATAAATGAGATATGAATTTGGTGTCATTCGACTTGCAAAGTTAACATATTCAATGGAGTGGAACTGCTTCGTGTTTGTTAGTTCGATATTTATGTATATTATGTAGCATATTATTTTTGTTGCTGTCGTTACTTCAGCGGCGATGTGTTTGCTGACGTAATTCACTGTTAGACGGTGGGTAAGTACGTGTTAGTGAAAACTAGCTAGCGATATTCATATTATTGTACATAACGCATGTGGCTTAAAATATGTTTAAAACCAAATTGGATTTTTTTGTCTTCAAATGTCTAGTCGTGGCTCGGAGTTTGGATCTGTGCCCGATGCATGGCAATCGTGATCACCACTTATTCCGTAGTGGAACGTAAACGTAACTGGTGAAACATGGGAGTGTACTGCACTCTCCTATCTACTTCTTCGGGAATTGTAAGGCATTTCTTTCTATGTAATATGCAAGTCATCTCTATGAGCTGTCGAGAATATAATATTATATATAGCCTAGGCTTAATTTAAGATGTAGAAAGATATACTCTTAACCAACAGGCGGAGTGTTAAAAAAATGATTTTACAATCTGATAAATCAAGATTGAATAATTCACAATGCTAATTATTCTAATATTAGTTGTGGTAATGATCGACAGATATCAGAGACAAGTGGCATTATATTGTCTTTGGTTGAGCAATAAAGAAGGCGGCAGGTGATAAATAAAACGGGACAAATTATCAAATAGAAAGGCCGTGTATTCCACTCAATAATATCATGCCAGTAGCATTTACCTAACGGCAAGAAGAACTTAACACGAGAGTATTAATTTACCAAAAAAATATAAAAAAAAAAAAAATTCATTTTGTTTATGGACTTATAATTATTGTGATCTGTAACAGATAGTCAAAACACGCTATTTGTATTTACGTTACAATGCCCTCTAATGTGCCGATGCAATTAGGTTTTTATAACATTTTGAGCGATTTGAAAAGTGTTTAAACATACAATTCCAATGTTGATGGAAACAACTGCCTCCCTCCTTGGTCTCTCTGAACAAGGCTTGCTTATTTTGCCCAAATATGTCAAACTCTGTGAGCAGTGATAGCCTAGTGGTTTGAAATTCGACCTCTCACTCCGGGAGACCGGGTTCAAATCCTAGCGCGCATCTCTT
>DWJK01004858.1:0-11609 GCA_018248815.1 Croniades pieria auraria
AACTTTGGTTCTCTGCCGGATCGTCTCATTTCGGATTCGATCCTTCAGAGAGACACCGAGCATAGCCCTCTCCATAGTTTGTTTTTAACTACATAATATTTGACAGACGGCTGGATGTTTGTATGTAAATCAATTTGTATACTATATGCATCATTGTCTTCAAACATATCTATAATGAGTTGAAACTTCTTAAGAATACGCATCTATAAGAAATGCAATACAACAGCCCTTTCATTTGTTCCAAACACAACAAAACGGTACTTACGTTTATCTAATAATATCTTTACGATTTACGTAACAAAATATTTCTCGTCCAACCCTTTTTCACATCCTACCGCGTTATACATCAAAGGTTATATTCACTGAAAAATCCTACCGGAACAACGCAAGCGTAAAAAGATAACAGTACTGCACACAATTCAACAACTTCTGAGCCGAAACATTTCTAATAAAAGTACCCTCAAATTATTTAGAATTTTCCTTACGAGAGACCATTATCCCTATATTAAGACTCTCGTTCCATAGTTAACGTGTCACGATAAGCGATGTACCTTTACACTCGCTGTGCTATTGCGACGTTTGGTGTTCAAAATTGTTTGTAATCGTCTTTAAGGGTCTGTCATGGCGTACAAGTTGGCACGTAGCCCTAGTACATGGCCGTATTTGTCAAATTAAAATTTGAAAAATAAATAGAACAAAAATACAGATATAAATATCATACTATTTTTGTAACGTATCCAATATGAATGCACTTAAGCTGATACAGATTCACTGGCACTTTTCAATAGCACGTAGACTTGTCTCATGGACCTAATTAGTACTTTATGAGATATTTAGATCCAGTGTTATGCAAATGTCATAGTTGATTGCTAGTTCATTTTATACCTATAATGTTATTATTTTGAGTTAAGAACGATGTGTTTTGAATCAGAAAAATTATTGCATCGCTTATCGCTCGCTATCGTCTTGGTAAAGGCTGATATGGTAAGCGAAGAGGAAATTTTTCAAGTACCTAAGGTATGAGCTACTGAGAAAACAAAAAGAAAGTCCATCGGTCAATTTGAATTCCCAAAAGCCAAGAATCTGTGGAAAAAATCAAAAGGAACAAAATGTTCTTATGTCAAATAAGTAGACGGCCTTCAAGAATCGAGCAGAGAATGTCGAGCAAAGAAAGTTCCAGAGGACCTTAAAACATTACGAGCACAAATAATGATTTATTTAGTAATTGTTCACTCGTAAAGAGCTTGTAGGTAGGTACTCCCTTGTTAGCACACTGCAAAATGCGAATAGCTTAGTTCATCAACATTTCTTTGCTTTTGAGGTGAAGTAAAGCTGTTCGAACTTGACATTACCTCTCGAACCCTGATATTTACACAGACGTAGCGTGGTGGTATTTGTTCAAGGCATTTCCAATAGCGTGGAGAGAAGCGTGTCCAGTGCCGAAAAATAGCAGTATTGCGGCCAATTATTCAATAGTCTCTTTATAACTTTTATCCCATTTCTTAAGCAATAAGAATGTTTCAAATATTTAACAAACCTGCGTTAGTTCACCTGCGAGTCGTGAAATCCAAATTACGAGTTACTACTCGGTAACTAAAATTTCAGTTAGCAAAGCCCAACTTTGCTTAACCTGGGGATCCAACCCAATACCTCTTGATTGGCAGTCGTCCTTGCGACCGTTCAGCCCCGAAATCAGTATAAAACGATTTGAAAATAAAACGATTTTACAGGAAGGAAACGCAGGTCTGATTCAAAATAACAAATGAATTACCCTATAGTATGTGTTTATTCAATAGACAAAAAGTGGGGAGCAACCTTATTTTCCTTAAGGTTTCCTGTTTCATTTTAAACGGAACCCTAATAAGGTGGTAACCGGTAAAAATAAGGCACTTGTAAATTCTGCTCACGGGCAACGATTTTAAGTGCCCTTCTGGCCGGTTATTATCCTATTTTTCTTGCTCGCGAGTGTAAGGGGCCTCTTTATCGTAGCTAGTGTACGCCGCAGGGTTCGTTTTGACGTAATATAAGTGAAACGGTATGTCAAACGATGACCCCTTTTTTAAGACAAGCATCCGTGTTACATTTGTACTTGAATGTTTTATTTGTTTCTTTTTCCTTGTGAAATGAATAATCAAACAGTAACCGAAAATGGGAAAAGAAAAAACATGTACTTTTATTATTTGGATTTGTTTATATTTTTACTGTTATGATAACCGCCGAGCCGGGGGTCGTGGGTTTAATTCTCACCCGGGATAAATATTTTTGTTATGAACAAGTTTTTCTTCTGTGTGTAAAATAAAGTCCGTATAAATATGTATTTTAATGTAAATAATACGTTCATATGCAGATAACATTCGTCCGGTTATCGTAACACACGTTCTGCGTACATAATTTGGGATCCGCTGACCGTGTGAGGTGTTTTAGATATTTCTTATTAAAATAAATTGTTCAAAATAAACTATGTAGCACGTAATCATCAACCCTCAGCGGTAAAACCATTTGCGCAATGTTTCTTAGCTGTTTCTTCCTCTAAATTATTTTTTCTTCTTCTTTAATATTCCATAAGAATATCACATGAAACTGACAAAAACGATATGAATCTTGAAGAAACAGGTTGCCATGGTAGGTCCAGACCCACCCATCTTGACGAAATAGATCGGACAATGAATGACTCTCGGGAGTATCCGCAACGTATGCGTGTATAACAAGAGAGTGATAAATATGTGAGGAACTACATATTCATATATGAGATCTGTAAAGTTAGAGATATTTAGCACTGTGCTCTCTGATCACCCCGTAACGGACCTGGCTCGACTGTATAATTATAATTAAGTTTTAAATAAATTTTTTCGTAGCTCTAAATAACCCTTATGGATCCAATTATTGCTTTTTTACCAAACAAAGTGTCTCATCACACAAAAGCTTACTCGCAGGAGGTTTTTTTACTGTTCTATATTGCCTAAGCCCCACTATTTTTACCAAGTTATTGTAGCATTCTTGTGAACTATGCGGTTTTAAGCTGTGCTATTTATGTTGTGAACAGTTCATTCTTTTAACTTTGCGTTTATTTCAAGCACATCAGTTTTTTTTTTCGAAGAGGACCAAACATTTTTTAACTAAACGAATCTCAATAAAAATGTTTTTCGAGAGTTATTTATTGGTGTATGCGGATTTATTATTGGTAACGCATGTGTTACTGTGAATATTGGATATTTGATTTAAATATTTTACGGCAGATTGTAGTCTTAATAAATGTTTTCGAACTAAAACATAAAAAAATACAGTTTATGTTGAAAATGTAAGCGGCTTTGATCAATTTTATCCAGCGATGGTATTGCTGTGTTACGAGCTTTGGAAAAAAAATCGCACCTGAATTACAGTAAACCAATAGCGGCAGTATTTTGTGTGTACTTAAATATATTTAAACAGCATTTCAAATAGCTTTCAAGATTTGGCATATTTTAACATTTTTTTTGTCCACATAATACATAGTTTATTATTAAAATAATAATTAATTTAGGTATATATTGAAATGACAGAAAATTCTAGGTGTATTTCTAAGATCGGGGCCTATTTTTTCATGTGATACGAAATTTTATATATTTTTTACACCTTATTTCTCTTCAATGTAACATTAACATACCGTTCTCTCTGTTCTATGTCCACGAACCATTCTTCTAGCGGGTTATTGTGGCATTGTTATGAATTACTCGGTTTAAGCCCTGTCATATTTTTGTTACCAACACTACGGGAACGCTTGTTCATCCAAGCGTTCCCGGAACAACTATTATAGTTCTATTATCTTAAATATTTCCTTATTTCCGAATGATGGAATTTAATGTTAAAATGGGAGGTAAAAGACCAAAGAGGAAAGGAAACAATTTTATTACAGGTACATTGTGTTTATCACTTAAATCATGCTTACTTACTGATTTCGTCGGTTTTAAAAATAACGCATACTTACGAATGTTATCTTCTGAAGTTCAACTTAAATTTAGACTCCCTTAAGTATTTGCTTTTACTGTATCATCAAGCCAGGTATTTTATGGAGTAGCAAGGAGCATTGAGAGTCTAACATCCCGACCCTTACAGATCTGATGTACTTCTACATACCCCACTATTTCCATACACCTCTCTTCTTTAACATACAACATCTAACCATTTAAGTTTGATTTATTCTACAGTTTTGTATTGTGAGTAAGACGTGTGATAACTTTGGCTTTACCACACAATATTCGCTGCGTGTTAGACGAGCATTGTCGTGAGTTTTGCGGTTTCGAATGCGGTCGTATTTTTGTTAGATGCGGTCCGCGCGACTCGTTCGAAAATACCGCGTTTATTCATTTACAATTCTGTTTCATAAAGGTTTAAGTTTTAGCCTTTGTTCAGATTTTCGATCTGAGATGTACCTACTATTTGAGTTTGGTAAAAGTACTTTAATAATCGAAAAGGTACAAGTAGAGTCGATTATAATTGCAAGTCTTCAATTGAAATTAGAAATAATTGGGTTTACAGATCATGAAGATATCAATTAAAATTGTTTCTCTTTATAATTTTTTTTTAAATTTACTTTTACTATTTTTATCTTTTTATCTAAATTTATAATTTTCTCAGCAGTTTTATAAGAAAGGTTTCCTATAGGTTCTATGGTGCGGAAGATTTCACGGTACTACTATTATGTATCCAATATTACGTATTTACGTTATTTCGTAACATGAAACATCTATTTAGTTAATGTGTTTTCCATTTATCAAAGATAAACTAACATAATTAAAGTTCCATTGCTGACTATGTAGGACATGTTGAAATACTTTACGAGTCGCGCCTGTCAATGACTATTAAAATCGGAACATTACAATCGTGGCTATTATGCCACAGAAATACGCGTGAAAATGGTGCACTTGCACCATTTTCACGCGTATTTCTGACGCAATATCTGACGTATTTCTGATTGCAATTAAATCAATTGAACCTCACAGAAGAGACGTTAAAAGAAGAATATTTGAAATAACAATTTTATTGGCGTTAACTGATGTTTTCATTGATCGATTTTTTAGTCTGGTTGCGGCCGGTTCGCTTGCTCGGCAGTTTGCAAGCGCTTGAATGTTTTTGTTAAAAGCGCTCCGCGAGGCTTTTTGTGCGATGTGCACTGGTTTTATAAACGACGGTATATTTATATTTTTTCTTGAAATCATCATTATTGTTATCATTATTAATTATTTTGTCGTTCCTTTGTTGATCGCTGGTCTTCTACCAAAAGAAAATGTAGTCTCGTTTTTGCTATAACATGTATTATTAATTTAGAAAAGTCGTGAAATTATTATATTATAGTCACCATATACCAAGGTAACAAATAACTTAATAATGGCATTGAAAATAAGTAGGAATAGACAATTATTAAAAACCACCATGCATATTCATTAGCGCATTCTCGTCCACTGCTGAACGTAGCTCTCTAACAGCACGCCACTGAGCTTAATCTTCAAATAAATTCTTTATGCTATAATATTATAATTCGTTATAATTCTAAACATTAAAATACTTTATTAAAAACCACTCTCAATGGCGTTGAAATCGTTACTAAAGATTTTTACTTACCTTACTCATAAATATGAAAAAATCTTATCGCTGGGATAAAACAAGAATAACTATTATCATGCTTATTTATGTATGTTATCTGTCCGTTTTTCGTCAACTGCGCACCGTGGGTTGTTCTTACTACTTTGTTTAAAACCACTTTTAATGACCGAAATCGTTACGAAAGAGTTTTAGTGAAGTCCTTACTCATAAATATGAAAAAATCTTATCGCTGGAACAAAACAAAGAACTATTTTAAATGTTAACTGGCTGTTTTTCGTCGACTGCGCCCCTGGGTTGCGGCATTGTTGTGAGGTGAGTAGTTTTAAGCTGTCGTAGTTTTGTTCGGTACGCTCGGTGCGGCTTTTTCGGTCCCGCTTATTCGTTTAACGGCTGTGTTCCTGAAATTTATGGATCCATGCTTTTATGTAGACTTAAGTCAGTTTTTTCCTAACGTTTTATATCCCATCATGTTTAGTTAGGTATACTTATGATCTTCTTAATTGTTTTAAGTGTATTACGACTATGAAGTGGTATTTCCTTGAAGGGGTAGGCAAAAGATTCTAGTCATTTCGCCTGTTATATTATACGTCCCATGCAATAAGGGTTGAGCCTACTGCAATGCTTGCCAACCTTTTTTCTCTGTTATGGTAAACTAGGTATACTTAAGTTTATTAAAAACATTACCTACGTAATTGCAGAAAAAGGTGGCAGGAGGTGAACCCTAGACATATCTAAACTGATATCACCTAAAACTGTCCATGACTATCACTGAAATTATAACTGCTTTGTTCCTTAAGATCTCGTAATAAAATGAAAAATACTTCAACACAACAATGACTCCATAATATCATCTTTTGAAGCCACCTCGTTATCTCGAGAAACGAAGAATTGCGCCAACAATAAAAGGATTTCTTTTAAACGACCTTTATGTATATTTAAAGCTCTATTGGAATCTAGACTGAAATGATTCCTGGAATTTAGAGCATCACAGGTATTGAAATTCTTTATTAATGTAGAATATTTATTTTTATATGACCTATATCACACCGCCCTTCGGATCTGGTTGATTGGAACATTAAATTGATAATAAATTCAAATATTTAAAAATATGTATCAACCGTAAAACGAAACCAAAAATGGACGAACCAAAACGGCTATATCTGAATTGTCAATAAAATGGCCACGACTAATTAGTAGAAGTAGTCTTTTAAAAGTGGTTTTAAAGGCACGGAAAGATCTAGCTATTCTATTGCTGATGGAGAGGCCCTATGTCTTTCCAATAGGATGTTACTGAGCTCGATCTTCAGCTGTTTATTTCCATCTGCTGTTAGTAACTGAGTCAAACGGCAGCTTTAGAATTACCAACACTATGTTTGCCATGCTGTATTCTCCACTTAAGAATACGTTAAAAGCGTACTTATATCATTTAACTACTTATTGTTCCAGGTCCAAAAAAACAAGTATAACTTCAGTACTTTCCAATTATTATGTCACCTTACAGAAATGTCTTCGCTGTTATAATGCTCGCTTTTTTAGTTCCATTTTCTATCACATCGTGCACTCATTCATTCCTCATTTTATTGTAAATCCATGACGAGTGCTCCCATTTCCTTTATTAACTTTACTTTACTTTACTTTCTTACTTAGATAGGTGGACTAAGCTTCCTTCGGAAGTATTAAATGAACGCCATAATATCGGGTTCACCACTATCCACTTCACCGCTATCAAGTGGGACGTCCGCTTGTTTGTCCTGGCTTTCTATACAAAAAATTTGCGTACATTTTTGTATATGTAAATTTAAAGACTAAATGAATGTTCATACTTCTTACATCATTTCAACGATTTAACTTCAATTACGTATAGTGCCTACGTGCAAAAATAAATGTGTTATTGAAATTTTGAAATGCACCGACGTATGTGTGATTGTTGTGTGAATTCTACTAAATCTATTCACATATTCATTCACTCTATTAATGCATCATCATCACCATCATCATTAGCCTTTATTACTCCATTGCCAAATACAGGCATCTCCCAAGGTGCATCACTGAGCCCGTTCTTTATCTTTCGTTATCCAAATTTAATACACACGTCGTAATTTGGAAATGTAAGTTACAATTATTTTGTACTTTTATTTTCCTTGTTTACAATTGTAGATAAAATCACGGGTTAGCTGCATACATAAATCCCGTATTGCACTGAGAATCTTCGGCTCGTTGAAATCGATACGTGCCGGGAAACAAGTGTCGCGTATTATTATTCCGCTCGCTTCACCAACACGCTCTGAATGTACCAGTTGCGTTGTTTATTTTAAACTTATATCCCAGTGCCGGCTTCCTTACTGATCTACTGTAAAATGGGTATTTGAAATTTTCTGGTAGCATTTAATTCAGCTAAAAAATCACAATTACGAGTACATATTACAGACTTAATGGAAACAAAGATGTATAACGGCAAGACCAATCTTGACTTTTATTATTATATGATCAAGCCAGATCACATACGGAGTAGATAGAGACCACCGAGTGCCAAGTATCTCTGACATATCTTTCATATAAAATCTGACGTGCTTCTACTACATTTATCACTATTTTCGTATGCGTATTGGACACGTTTTGGACACTCCAGCCAGTATCCAATCTATTTCATCAGGGTAGGTGACAAATTGTTCTAACCTTGACCAAAATATTAAGTCTTCAGGTCAGTCATTTTAAAACATGCGCAACGTGTTAAAAATAACTTTTTTTTTAAATTTACCCTACACGACATATACAAATTCCATTAAAATACTTCACCTGGCCAGCTACCTACCTAATTATCTACCTGGCTAGCTACGACTGACAGCGTTAATTAATGTAGAACTATTCTGAGGTAGAGCAGCTAATTTTTAAACTGGAAAGCGTAAAGCCGTACTGCTTTCACTCAAAATAAGCATTTATTTTCCAGTGTCCTATTTACGTATTTATAAATTCGAAGTGCATTCTAGTAATGATTGTATGTAAACATTTTAATAATCGACCCATTTATCATTCCACTGTTGGTACATAGGTCTCCTCTCATATTGACAGGGTTAAGGCCATAGTCTGCCACGCTAGCCAAGTGCAGGTTGGCAGACTTCACATACCCTAGGGTTTTATTTTTTTATAAATTCTTAGGTGTGCAGGTTTCTTCACGATGTTTCCCTTCACCCTTAGCAAGTGATATTTAAACTTAAAACGCACTTTTGTAAAGAGGTGCGCGCCATAGTTTGAACCCGGCACCCCCGGATTGAGAGGCTGACTTCTTAACCACTAGACTATCACTGCTGTAAACATTTTACCATCTACATAATTCTTTATAAACATTTTCAATTCGTTTTTTGTCAAGGCTGTTTATAATATAACGATAGTTACACACAAGCAATAATAAGATAATATAAATATAAAAAACACCAACGTTACGCCTGTAATCCCCGAAAGGGTAGGCAGAGGAGTGTAGTACACTCGCACGTTTCACCAGTTACATTTAAGTCTCATGGAATAGATGGTGAGCCTATTGCTATACACTGGGCACAGATACAGACTCCGAGTCACTACTAGAAATTCTAAACAAAAAAATTCCCATAGTATCCGCCCGGGATTTGAATCCAGGACCTCCCATTCGGCAGTCGCGCTTGCAAAAACTCGATCAACGAGGCAGTCGTAGGTAATATAAATACTCGTATAATAGAAATTTGCGAATTTGTATTCTGAATGTTTTTGGGTATATTAATGTTGAGATGGGTTTATTAATGTTTTTTCTTTAAAAGCCAGAAGATTTTTTTTGAAAACCAGGAGATCATTTCCTTACGGGCTCATATTAAATACGATTAATGATTAATTAATATTAATTATTGACGATATACGCAAAGTGGCTGACAGCAGTGCGTGCGACGAGCTGGAGATCGAGCTCAGTGGCGTACTATAAGAGAGGACTATGTCCAGCAGTGGAATACATACCTACATGACTTTTCATATGACTTTTGTTTACATCTTCTGCTTCCCCAGTAGCATAAAAGGCTTCATGTATTGACATAACACGTATATTTTCTATCAGAATAAATTTCCATTTGCACTTTAGTCATTCGAGGAGAAATGTTGCTTCAATTTTAAAATCGATTTTCGGAACAAACAAGTGTCGCGCATTGTTATTCTGTCCCGGAAACGACTCCGACACCTTCACGAAAACGTTGTGAATTCACTCGTTCTCGCACTTTATGAAGAATGTGTGACCGTGATCTACTCATATGAAATTCTAAAATAAATTTTAACTACTGTTTACTTTCTTAACTCTATTTGCACGTACCTTTAAATACATAACGATAGTCCTGTATCTTCACGAAAAGGTAGGCAGAGGAGTGTACTCCCACATTTCACGAGTACATTTAATTTGTTCTCATAGTCTGTTAATTCCCATTATTTATTAAAAACAATGACTATTAATTCCTGTGTCTATACATTTTCCATTAAACGTAACTACGCCTGTAATTCCTGAAAAGGTAGGTAGAGTAGTACAGTATACTGCCAGGTTTCCCTAGTTATATTTCTGTCCCATTAAATGCTATACATCGGACACAGATCCAGATTCCGAACTACTACTAGGAATTTCAAGTTACGAAAACCCAACAGCTCCCGTTTCTGGGATCGAACCCAGAACCTCTTTATCAGTATTGGCGCTCGTAACCACTCACCCACGAGTTAATAAAACTGTTTAGATAAAAAAAATTAAAACACTTTTGTTGCTATGGGACTATAATATGTATGTACTACATGTATTTTTCCATTCGTTTCAGGTACGATCTGGATGAGTGACAATGAGAAGCAGCAGTCATCATAGCAGTTCCATTACAGTCATCATCGTCATCATCGCCATCATCAATTCATTTAATGTTCCATCCTTAAACACAAAACACTCTTTAGAATAAGTGATTAAAGCCGTAGTTTGCCACACTGACCAAGTGCAGGTCGACAGCAATTTTACTGACATTTGACCCAATAATTCATCATCATCATCATCAACCTGCTCCCGTCCACTGCTGGACATAGGCCTCTCCAACGGCACGCCACTGAGCTCGATAATTACCAATACTTACCAGATAATTACCAGTTAGAAAACAATAACACATCTTTGTCATAACACGGAAATATCAACGAACAATTTGGGAACAAGCTTATATTTATCACTGAATAGGCGAGCAGGAGATGTTATGTAAGGTGAATATAACCCTGCCCTTTCTCGTCTGACCACAAATAAAATATTAAGGTAAGGATTTATTTATAAGGGCCCGCCCTGAGGCGGTGTTATATCGAAATCGACATTTTAACTCCGATGTAACCAGGTATGGGCGGTTCTTGGCTGTTTGACCGCTGCGGGCAAATCATACAAGTTTCCGTGTTTCGGGGTTACGTAGAACTAACACTGTCAGTTGTTACCGTGAAGTAAAACGGTGATCCTTATCGTCAGCCGTAGTAGTTTAAAACTTTCGACTGTTTTGTTAGGCGTTAATCCAGTTCGCTGAGTTGTTGGTAGAATTCGGGTCCAATGTGTTTAAATGGGATTTAATTAGGCAGAAGGTTTACTGTTAAATATATCTCTGGGGATATTCTGCACACGTCTGTCTGACTACCAAGTCGGTCAGGAGTACCTGTGTTTTAACAGACGGTGGATAAACTACATATGTATTTTGTACTTATATATTTATAAAGATTTTTTACATCCAGATACAGGACAAAAACGTGGGCTAAATGTACAAATATTTATCTTGGACGGGAACCAAACCCGCGCTCCCCAGTTTATCAGTAACATTCGCTACCCACTAGAGCAAAGGGCCAGTCAAATATTTCATATATAAGTATATCTATTAACATGATTAGAACACATTGCCTCGTTGGTCGAGTGGTTGTAATCGCGACTGCCGAACGGGAGGTCCTGGGTTCAAATCCCGGGTCGGGTACTTTGGGAATTTTCTCATTTAGAATTTCTAGTAGTGACTCGGAGTCTGGATCTGAGC
>DWJK01004859.1:0-11608 GCA_018248815.1 Croniades pieria auraria
TAAAAATTGTTTTAATTTGAATCTAAATTTATTTATAGTCAACTTTTTAATGTCATCAGGAATTTTGTTATAAATTTTAACGCACATCCCATGCGCGTTACAATGTACCAAGTTTGTACGTGTAATATTTAAAACCAGTCGCTGTCCGTTTCTTGTATTTCTGGGGTATACATCCTCCGCCGATTTAAATAAGTCCCTGTGACATCGCACAAAGAGTCCAGCTTCTAAAATATACATGGATGCGAGTGTCAATATTTTAAATCGTTGAAATATAGGCTTACACGATTCTAGGGGAGAAGCACCACATAAAGCTCGAACGCACTTTTTTTGAGCTAGGAATACGTTTTTTACGTGTGAGGAGTTGCCCCATAATAGCAGACCATATCTAAGGTTAGATGCTACGTAGCCATAGTATGCTGCTAAAGCGGTTTCTATTGTTGCTGTGTTTGCCAGTCTGGCTAGGGCGAACCTAAATTTATTAAGTTTTTCACACAATTTTCCTATGTGATTTACCCAAATAATGTATGCATCGATTGTTATGCCCAAAAATGTAGTGTGATTTGCCTCTGCTAGAGTTAGTCCGTCATAATTAATATTTAGGGTAGGAATATTTTTGTTCTTTGTTTTAAATATTATATACTTTGTTTTTTTTAGGTTAGCCGTCAATTGATTTTTATGCATCCATTTTAATGTACATTTAATAGTTTCATTAATCTCAGTTTCAAATCTTAAGTTGGAAAAACCCGACAGCTCCCGACCCGGGATCGAACTCAGGATCTCTCAATCAGCAATCGCTTTTGTAGTCATTCGACCAACGCGCCAGACGAAAATATTTGATTAGTTATTGATAAATAAATTTTTCAAGCAAATTATTTTACGTGTGTTTACTATTTTATAAATTTGGGAATTAAATTTTCCTTTGAAGTGAACAAAATATTAATAACTTTGCTTGCATTACTTTGTGGGCCAATTCCTTATTTACATCTTAAAAAAAAAATCTTTTTACCAAGTGTATCGTCGTAAACATAAACAAGGGTTCTCTGTGACTATTATGTAAGGGATACGCGCACTTCGCGATTGCGCGGAAGAAACGTTGCTCGCGCGACGGCATCGGCCTGACTTCTATAATCGGCTCCTTTCAGGCCCCAGCGCTAGGCCTTCGCTGTCGGTTTTCGGCAACGTCAAAGTAGAAGCCGCGCCGGCGATAAAAGACCATGCGCGCGGATTTGGTCTTATATCTTTACTTTGCAATAACCTCGTTTTAAATAATGTTTCCTTTAAGTGAGATTTTTTCAACGGTTTTTCATCATTTACATACACATCACATACATATATTAATAACCGACGGGATACCTAAATTTAGGATAATATTTTTCAGATTATTTCTTCACACCGTTGGCAATGCGCCAGTGACCAATATGAAGCTTTTTTTAATACTCATAAAAAATGATGTCACTATCGACTTAAAACTATTATTCATTAGAGCCTTCCAAACATTAATAAAAAACGTAACATAACGCCTGTAATCCCCCGAAGGGGTAGCTAAAGGCAATCCTTTACATCCGAGTGAGTGTACTACAATTAGTACACTCACTCGTTTCACCAGTTACGTTTACGTCCCATGTACCTGATACGAAAACACGGAACGAATACGCAGTGGGCCTATTGCTATACACTAGGCACAAATCCATACTACCAGTCATCTCTAGAAATTCTAAATTAGAAAAATCCAGTAGTACCCGACCCGTGATATGAGCTCAGGACCTCCCGATCGGTAGTCCCGCTTGCAACTACTCGACCAACGAGGCAGTCAGACATTACTTGGGTAAAGTAATCGCTAATTACCGGTTGTGAAGCGCGGAGCGAGATACTTGCGCTTAAATCTTTGACTTACGGCTAATGGGTGACGTAGTTACATATAATATGAAATAAAGTTAGGCGTTTCTTGCGTAATATATTGAGAGGAAAGTACAATAACGAAAAACAATACCTTGAAATTAACGATATAATTACACAAATAGATATACATACAGACACACCCACGTGTGCGCCCTCCGGCTCGGTGGGATTACGATCTGCGGGAGGCTGCAGGCAGAATTTGGATGCGACAACCCGAGGACAAGGCGTAATCGTGCTTCTTAGGGGAAATCTATCTCCAGCAGTGGACTGAGATAAGTTGATGACGAAGACACGCGCATCCAAACAGAGAGACACAAGCGCACACGCACAAGCATGGACACACACACGAGAAGATACTAAGAAGCGTATTGACGTAAACAATGCATTTATACATTTAACAAGTATCGAGGATAAACAAGAGATGTTCGATGTACTGAAAACCGAAGAATAGTTACACGATGGCGACCAAAATGCTTCAAAAGTTCTCTCTAGTAACTGTAATGAAAAATGTACTCAACTAAGACTATTTCTATTCAAATTCAAAACAAAAAACCTTTTCGAAATGTGTTCGGCGTGGGTAAAGTTAAATTACCCCCAAATGTGCATTTGTACCGCATGAAGTTTCCAACCACATGGAATTTCCGAGTTCAATACAAACTTGTTTAAAAATCAGTTTGCGTTACAACGTTATGTCGACCGTTGCTAGTTGCAACTGTTTCCTAAAATATGTCGCCTTTCCGAACAGAATTTTAAGTTTAAAATGCACTACAGTCGCGTGACATAATTATATCGTCACACCAGGCTCCTTATGCGGTAGGCAAAAGGCACCGAATGTCAAATAGTTCTGTAATTACAGACCGGACTTACTTCTTTTACATTCAACATTCTGTTCATCCACTCACTTCCGAAGTGTCTTAATTCCTTCATGAGTGAATATCTGACCGATTTGGTCATAATACACTAGTCTTTGACTCCCTCGGCACATGAATTCAGCATTATACACACTTATATACCGAATTGGTACATTTCGAATGCAACTTTAAATTTGAAAAGTTACAGCTAAATTTGTGCCCATGCTGCTTTGTGAATATAAAAAAAAGCATAAATAAACCACGCGGCACACAAATAGGTCATTCGGCGCTTCATTTCAGTTTCAAGGCTTTGTATATTATGCAAATAATCTCCTTTTCCTTGCCTCCAGACAGAAAAAATTTGAAAATTTAAACTGATAAGATTCATGGTGATCAATGTAGATGAGCTATGTCAGGTCCGTAAGGAATTATTTGGCACTCTGTAGTCACTACCCACCGGATAAGAGAATATATGTTTATATGATACGTTTATTTTGCTTAAATGAATTTACTTTTATTAATTTCATGCCTGCAACAAACTCTTATGATCTAATCGGGGACGATAGGTAGAAAATTTCCTTACAATGACAGCTCGGGAACTGTCATATAAAATAAGCCATAAATTGAACTAATAAACAGTGCCTTCAAGTGTTCTTTTATTATATTTTCTCGACTCGAAGCGTCTTCAACGTTTACATTTTAAATTACATTCCCGGCCAAAGGTTTCCAGGCAGCCAGGTCGCAAGTTTAAAGCTAATTATAATAAGAAATTATCTCAAACCTGGCGTTTCTTGATGTTACTGGAAGAGTTCGCTTGACGGAAAATAATAAATTTTGTTTGAGGAAGATTACAACGTAAAAAATATGGTATTCGGTAAGGAAAATATACTGGAAGATTTCTTCATTAAGGGTTATTGCTTGCATATTAAATGTTGGAAGGACAGATTACTGATAGTATTACGTATCGGCACTCTTCGAACGATCGTGACAAACATTTATGTAGGTTTCCGGATTATGTACGATACATAACTATTATTTCACCTGTTATGTTTCGCACTAACTTGGTAAAGAACTGGTAATAATATAATGTATGTAATTATTGACGCTTTAAAAAAATCCTTGATCTGTGGATAAATGTTTACGAAAATTATACATATAAATAAAAAATTCGAATCGGATAAAATTTCTGTCTTTTTATAAGATTATGTTGTAAATATATTATGACGCATCGAATGTTGACGCGGTTCCGACTTTAGTTCATAAGTCTATCATATTTTGTTTAGCATTTCTTATATTAAAACCCTATTATCGTGGACCACTTTGGTAACCACATCTTCTACAACGAAATATTAAGCCTTAAACAATTATTTCCGAGGGATCCAGGTTTTGCTTGCAACTTTTCACAGATCGTCGTCCCAGCTAGCCAAAGGACGCCTTACATTATGTTTACTTAGACACGGCTTTCAACCTAGTACCCTTCAATCACCACAAATTTAATCGTTCACCCTTTTACCTCGCTTGTATGTCTATAAATTATAGGACCGTAAAAGAAAACTCGCAATGAAGCATTAAACGTCAACTCGCAATAGCGCAGCATGGCAGACTACAGCAACAACCATTCTCTAACAGGAGACCCGTGTACAACATTGGAATAATAAAAGCGGTTGATGATTATAATGACGAAGCAATAAAAATTAAATAAATAGAAAAACATAAATTACAAATTCCCTGTATTCACTATTTTGACAATGACATTCTTTGTTTAGCTTTTTCAAATCAAGCGGCCATTGTTGAACGAATCCGACCCTCTTTCGAATATCCTTCGATTACAATTTTCCTAAGCCTTTATGTGTCCGTCACGAATTCATTCGATTATTCCACGAACGGGACAAACGTATTTGCGATGTCATCTCGTTACGTATTTTATTTCTTCGTGTTTTTCGTTACAGGTAAATAAGGAATTGCCGAATTATTTTCCGTGTTCCGACAGTTTTTTTCTTTCCGTAGAAATACGACATTCGGTAAAATGGAATTAAGTACACAGGTAATATATAAAATAGTCAATGATGTTACAAAATATCTTAATCAATACGGGAAACAACGGTTCAGGAGACTCGAGGACTTGTTTTCTATTTCCATATTAAGCAAAATCTCTAAAGCGTGTGAAGTCTGTCAACCCGTACTTGGCAATCATGGCATGCTATTACCTTAACCTGCTCATTCCGACATGAGTCCCGTATTCCAACACTGGAATGGAAAAAGGGCTAAAGAGAGGAATAAACAGAGAGGTAAGATTTCTTACTTAGCTGCTAAGGTGTAAGTAAATAAAAGAATAAATTCAAAGTAGATTTTCTATAATATTAATTCATTAAACTAGAAATAGGACGATGTTAATATAAAAGCGCATTTTAATGTTTGCACTTGACATGCGAAATATTACAAATTAAACTTATCTCGTGACACACAGCGAACATATTAACACAGATTGTCATGAGACAAAATGTTCAAATTTACTTCAGTATTTCCTTATATGACCTCATCGCAGAGTCAGTATAAGTTTTATGAGACCTCAAGTGTATCGCCCGGTCGTTTGTTCGAATCACTTTCCTATTTACATAAACGAAGCTAGTCTGTATACAGTCACTGGATTTTATTAGTCAATAACTTTAAGGAGCTCCCGTCCTATAACTTAGTATAAAAGTTCCCAATTTTTTTCATTTAATCACAATCCTGATAAAACTATTACACAAGAAATTATTCAGCCCCAAATCAATTTTTCCAATGCGGTCGGTGGCTGCGAGAATTTTTCATATCTTTATTCTTATTTCTAAAGTTCCCTTCGCGTTGCGGAGACACAGTAAAAATTCAATATTGAAATCCATACTTCAAAACTTGAGAAGTGAAAAAAAAATCCCAAACTAATTTGAACAGCCAGCGATAAAAGTTGGCACCACTTCCAATGGTGCAGAAAAATAACGCTAGCTTCGCGAGGAATTGTTCCATCGCGGACTGAGCAGCGGCAGACGATATAACATTTTCTTGAGAACGCACCAAATTAACTGAACCTGGTGTCAATAATTAAGTTTTATTATCTGATCAGGTGCTATTAGTTTGTGGTGAAAAAATGATGCTTTGCCTTATTTCAACCTTACCTTCGCTTCCTCGTCTTATCTACAAACTATGTTAAACATATAAATAACAACATTTGCATAGACGCATATATTGTGCGTGGAAACTCTTTTATCGTCCCTCTATGTGTGTGTAACAGGGAAGCGGTCCTCAAAGGTGATTTATTTTCTGAAGAAAATACTTTTCTGCCGTTTTTATTCGAGACGTTTCATTGATATTGAGTTTTGTTCTAAGTTCGACATAAGTACTTCGAAATGTTTCGCTGGAATCGGTCCCCTGTCCTTAATAAGCTTAAATCTTCCCTCCATTTTATTTCTACCTATTATACCTCCACCAAGCCATGTTGGGAGAAATCGCTCGTTCCAATTTCTTTTCAAAATATTCGCGAGTGAATACTTCTTTGTAAACTTTCTAATTTGGTTTTTCGTCTTTCAAATTTACTTAAGACCTTTTAGGCCGCACGTTTTCATTATTGCTTGCAGGTTGACTTTCAATTTTAATTTTCTCGTCTGCTTTCAATCAAATTTCGTTTTGTTAGACAAGCCCCATGTCTTGCTCTTCGATGTGAACATCACTACTCCAATAGATAGATAATGATGTGTTAACATTTACTTATAATTTATCCTCTGTTGCATATAACTCGATTGAATAGTAAATAAACTGAATTTATACTTATTTCATACACAGTCCTACCTGTGCTCTAAGCAGTGAAAAAAGTATTATGTCAATTTAAAATACCTTTAAAATCTTCGTTTACTCTTTTAGGGCTTTTGACTATATTTTCAGCTTTCATAACATCTCGATAATAGGACCGAGGAAAATTTGCGGAATTGACAGCCAACCTCCGCTAGTTGCATAGGCACTTTAAGAAGATGAAGAGTAACACCTCCACCGAATATACATAGGCATTAGCAATGTGACAAAAAAAATCGTCTTAGGTCAAATGTAATTGTAATATATATGTATATATATTAAATGTAATTGTAAAATATGATGGATACAAGATTGTAATCAAATAAAATAGATAAATATTATATATGCAAGATTTGAATAATATAAGAATATGATAAAAACAGCGAATTATTAACTTTTCATCTATTTTATTAAAGAAACTTACCCAAAATCTATTGTTTACCTAGACATTTTACTAACATAAAAAAAAGATTATGTGGCCTGTAAATCAATTATTACTTAGACAGGAACTGCCATAGTTCCAAATGACCCTGTATTTATGATTCTGATTCAATTGGTACGAGGTTTACGCTTCAACTGCAAACGTCGGGTCAATCACTCAGCATTTCGTGGGTTGCCGCTAAATGCATACCACAGTGTCATAAATAGACTCTGAACACAATGATTTGTTTGATTTTCAATTACTTTTCTGTCGTTAGTTTGCTCAGTTGGTTAAATTAAAAATTCCTAAGTTGGTTAAATTATTAATTTTTAAGTTGGTTAAATTATTAATTTTGAAATTGGTTAAATTAACAGTTATCAATTTAGTTACTTTATTATTTTCTAAATTTGGTAAAAATTTGTTTCTGAGTTGATTGAATTGTTATCCCTTATCTATTTATCTGTATGTGTACATTAGTACGCGATGGTATTCCATTATGTCGGGTAGCTAATTGTGCTAGGTAGTCAGGATTACGCTAAAACAACGTCACTAATCCTCTTACCCGTGTTCCTATTCATATCCGCACATAAGATCATTTCCTACACAGTACATAACAATTATATAACAGTTCTGTAACATGAACAACAAATATATAAAAAAGTATTGATACACTGATAGAAAAGATACTGACCGTTCGATATGCGAGAATGCTTTGGACGCCATCTGCCCCACCTTTGGGATATAGGATATGAATTCGAGTAAGTCGCGCCGGTTTCTTCAAAGGGATAGACAGCGTCTTTTACCCTCCTACGTTTCACCGTTTACGCTTCCGTCAAACCATTTCGTCATACATCAGGCGCAAATGCAGACTCCAAATTACTATTTGGAATTTCAATCACTAATTAGAATGTCACACTTAACAATCACGCTTGCAATCACTCAACCAACGAGACAGAAAAGATACATGATATATAAGACTTGATATGAAGAGCACATGTTATTCTCATTCATCGTAAATTCTCCGAAATAATCATATCAATGTATCACTTACTAGATCTGTCACAAGCGATCAAAGCCTTGATGCGGTGGCTAGAGGAAGTTGTGTGTTGTTAGCATCAGAATCCACATTATTGAGTATCGGTGAAGGTCAAAATTGATAAATGCGAAAAATCTGAAGTATTTACATTTTACAATAAAATTACAAACTCTAAATCTAAACCAATCGAAAAAATAATAACCATCTTAACAGAAATTACCTAATAATATAATATTTCTTAAGTGTTGCGACACGGAACTCTTAAAGAAAAACTGAAAGTCCTCTCATTTAACGTTAGTCATGTATCGATGACGTCAGTTGTCTCCAGGAGTAAGTTGATATCCATTCGTAGTTCTTCAACTAGTCTATCAGGTTTTATTTAGACAAAAAGACCAACATGTCGTTGTCCATTTTTTTATTAATGTAACTGATAACAAAACCTATTAATATTAATAATGAAACAATATCAAACAAACTCAGTTCCATGTTTAAAAGGAAACGTCACACTAGATTACGTGTTTATTTAAATAAAGACTAAATGAGCTTTGCAAGTGAAAACGGATTCAAGCGTATTAATTGATGATCTCGAAATGTACCTCTTCACCTGGCTAATCTAATGCTAATTCGTATGTTGACACTCTGCGTTCTCTATCACCGATTAAAAATCTGTTGTTGATGTATATTATTGATAAATTATCTATTACAGTAATCGATAGTAAGCTAATCTCTCCGAAGTTTGAATATTCCACGATTCTTGATTTTTTGCTATGATTATTCGCACGAGTGTCATCTATACATATAAATGAAATTGAAGTCTGTATTATCGAAATAATCGCCTTTTAAGTTCTTGTAAAAGTATCTATGGTTCAAAACAAAAACGCGATTTTTAACATTTTTGCCTGTCGTTTGTTCCGAGTAAACTCGCAAATAACTGAACCGATTTCGACGGAACTTTCACTGGCAGGTAGTTGATGATATGAGGAACAACTTCGGCTATTTATATGCTGTAAAAAGTTTTGTGCAGTAAAATTGAGACTCATAAAGTGCAATTCATCTACGAGATCCACGCTAATATGAAGTCGCGCGCGGCTAGTACTTTACAATACCCAATGTTATAATGTGGTAGCGCCCTAACGTCTTGTCCAACGATATTGCCGCTTGGCTTATGGTAATTAATGGCACTTGTAATTAACTTATGTTGAACGACCCTCGCTTGTTAAATATTATTATTCGTTGATCTAATTCCCGCGTAATAGTTATCGATATTGTAGTCTGAGGGCAACAATGAAACGCTCATTTCGGATTTTAATAAAACGATATTGAGGTATACAGTTTGAGTAATATTTACTACTAGATGATACCCGCGATCTTACGCGCGTTGTTTATGATATTAACAATATATTTTAAAAGAGAAGTAAAGCTAGAAGTTTTAAAGGCAAAAACGTATATATATTATATATAAAAGCAAAAACGTATAACGATATTCCATAAAAAAATAGCTATAAATCGTGGTTTCTCAAAGCTTTAGTAACATTTGATTAAATCTAGATGTAATTTAATAAGATACTAATACAGATACGAGTAATAATATTTTTAAAAAAGGGGACGAAGTGTCTAAAATGTAAAACTGAAAAAAAAAGATCGAAATATATCCAACAGTTTTTGCGTGATGCACGAACAGCGGAAAAACTTATGCAAATAAATAATGTGAATTAGAATTTGATGCATTTTTTTATTATATATTATGTATTTTGCAGAACAAATCAACTGATAATCTGCCTTTTAAACCGCAAAACTGTATTGTTCGTGTTTTTAAAAAACGATTCGATGTTCAAAATTTCCTTAATATTGATTTTCGAAGTTTTTAGCTCTTTTTAATGTCAATGAGACCACATACGAACCTTTTTCCTATCCTACGTCGCTGAACATAAGAATAGAAAAACAGTGCATTCGCGAAACGTATCGAGTTTCAGAGAAATATAGAATAGATATACATAAAAGGAACAAAAAGAAACAAAACAGAAGCTAATGAAGTCAAATGTAAATGAACACCATTTTTGCATTGAAATAAGATAAAGAGTCGGTCATGCTTGCAACGAGGATTTATATATAAAAAGGGTTTTGATTGTGACCGAGGTTTTATTAACGTGATAAACGCATTTATACACTTATTACATAAAAAACGTAAAACGTGCCTGTAATTCCCGAAGGGGTAGGCAAAGGAGTGTAAGCCACTCCCACCTTTCAACAGTTATGCAACGTCCCATGGAATAGGTGGTGAGCCCACTGCTGTACACCGGGCACAGATCCAGACTCCGGGCCAATACTAGAAATTTCTACTGAAAAATCTAAGATAGAAAAGTCTACAACGAGGTTTTGTTGGCGGCCGAGGTTCTGTTAATGTGATATATAACAACATTATAAACATTTTCATACAATGATTACGTAAACGATTTTGCAAAAACACGGGTGACGAGGTCACGGTTATGTTAGTAGAAAGAATCATGTAGATTAATCATCCGAGTAGAGGCCGTACGTTAGATTCATGACAGTATGTAGGTACATAGGTAGACCAAGAACTACACCAATTAATTAATAATAAAATTCTATTTTTACCTTATTCTATTTGCATAGAAGTCGTCAATTATCAACTAAAAGTACTGTATTATTATCTATTAAGGATAGTGTTGACTAGACCTTTTTATGGTCTCCCATTTGATACTAAATAGGTCCCGTACTTATGTTATTTTATATATTTACACTTATATATAACACATATATTTTATTTATTAACACTTATATATTTTATTTATTACCTAAGTCGTGGTCGGACTCAATGTAGATCGGTCGTAAAATATACTCTTCTGTCTATCCGTTCGCGTCTTGTTACGTAATATTTAAAATCAAAATATTTATTTCAAAGCAGAAACGCTAGGAATACTAAGAAGGACTATAAATAATTTACTTTTAGTGTTACTTTTAAGTATACCATTTTAGTATCAGATCTATGACGATAATAAATTACGACAAATGTTGTTCTAACAAACTATAATCAATCTTCAGGCTATAGAATGTACCCCAGCATTCAATGTAGCGAACCGTCCCCTTGCGTTTTAGGCGATTCCAATTAGGGGAACGGCGTAGCAAAGTAGATTGTTCCCCCGTGAAGACATTCCTGAGGTTCTTAGGGATTTGTTGCGCCAACTACATCCAAGTTGCCTTCAATAGAAAAAACATTGATACCCTTTGATAAGTTCTAATAGTAACAAGTATATCCATCCTCCGAAGTTTAAAAATAGCCAAAAATCTAGTATGAGTGAAAAGAGATTCTTAAAATTTATTCACGAATATTGTTAATGGGAATAGCATGCTTGATGAAAAAACCGAAACACAAATAAGTACATCAAAAACGAAATATATTTACTATTATATTGTCATCACGCCAGTTCCTTTACGAGATGCGCAGAGAGCACCAAATGCCAAATCTCTATACTATATCATCATTGTTCAAATTCAAATTCAAATTCAAATTGTTTTATTCATTATAAGGTATATACATACACTCAATGAAGGTCATGT
>DWJK01004860.1:0-11608 GCA_018248815.1 Croniades pieria auraria
CTAGTAATAAAAACTCGCTCGCTCGTATTGAAAACGGCGTGGCGTTGGAAAACAGCCGCCTTTGCTTCGGTACTTCGCTTCGCTATCTTCCGCCATTTTGTTTCGCTCATGTGGTGATGCGAATGTGCTTTTGCATCATAGAGTTAATTGACTAATTATATCGTGCTGTAAAAAGTTTTACATGTGTCATATCATCATTTCACAAGTGTAAAATTACTTTTATATTACATAAAACGTTTTTCTTGCAAGAAATAAGCAGATCGTGTAAGAATGGGTCGCGGAAGGTAAATAATGGCTTTGTCACTGCTTGATATTTTTCAGTTTGATTTATTTCGCTTGAGTAATATTTATGATTTCTATTTATATAGAGATAGAAGCCGCGATAGGCGTCGCAGTCGTAGCAGGAGTAGAAGCAGAAGTCGCAGTCGTAGCCCACGCTATGGTCTCGGGTCCGGCGGAGGCGGAGGCGGCGGCGGTTATGGTGGCGGTCGACGAAGCAATCCTGGCGCAAATTTACGTAAACCAAAATGGGATCTCAGCCGGTTGAAACCTTTCAAGAAAGATTTTTATGTGCCTCATCCAGATGTTGAAAGCAGACCAGAATCGGAAGTGGAATCTTGGAGAAGTGACAATGAAATTACACTCAAAGGTCGTAACATTCCTAAACCGACATTGTCCTTTGACGAAGCAGGATTTCCTGATTATGTGATGGACGAAATTGATAAAATGGGATTTTCCAAGCCAACGCCAATTCAGGCTCAGGGTTGGCCTATTGCCTTAAGCGGAAATGACATGGTGGGAATAGCTTCAACAGGATCGGGAAAAACTCTTTCATACATCCTGCCAGCTATAGTACACATCAATAACCAACCTAAGTCTAGTAGAGGAGATGGGCCCATAGCTCTGGTGTTGGCCCCCACAAGAGAGTTAGCTCAACAGATACAGGAGGTTTGTGATAAGTTTGCCAATACCTCTAAAATTCACAACACTTGCTTGTTCGGAGGGGCTCCAAAGGGACCCCAGGCTAGGGATTTGGATGCTGGAGTAGAAATTGTTATTGCAACTCCTGGTCGTTTGCTTGACTTCTTGGAAAGTGGAAGAACAAACTTGAAACGATGTACCTATCTTGTTTTGGATGAAGCTGACAGAATGTTGGATATGGGATTTGAACCTCAAATCAGAAAAATTATTGAACAAATCCGACCTGATCGTCAAACACTTATGTGGTCTGCAACTTGGCCCCGAGAGGTACAGAGTTTGGCCTCTGAATTTTTGAAAGATTATTTGCAAATTAATGTAGGATCTTTGCAATTAGCTGCTAACCATAATATTTTACAAATCATTGATGTTTGCATGGAGTATGAAAAAGAGACCAAATTAAGTACCCTGCTCAAGGAAATAATGGCAGAAAAAGAAAACAAAACAATAATTTTCATTGAAACTAAAAGGCGGGTTGATGATATAACAAGAAAAATGAAACGTGATGGGTAAGCGTCATGATCTTTAATAGGGTATTGATGATTTTACCTGGTATACTTCAATAGTATCAATTAAATACATGATGTTTGTTTTTCCTTACAGATGGCCTGCAGTGTGTATCCATGGTGACAAGTCTCAAAATGAAAGAGATTGGGTCTTGCAAGGTAAGATTTAAGTTAGTGTTAGGTTCTCCACAGCTTTTATTTTATGTTTATATAGTATATTATTATATTATAGTAATTATGCATTAACATACAAACACGTTCGGAGTTCAATGTTTATACGGCTGTTGAATTCTGTATATTTATTGAAAAATAAAGAAAAGGCGATACTATATATATTTATGTAACAAGTAGTAAAACAACCGAGAAGCGGTATCAGACTTAAGTCGAGCGACGGGTCGGCTAGTACGCAGTTAAGCGTCGGTATCTGAACACGTGTCTGCATGTGCAGGCTGCGGAGGGCTGCGGCTGGGCGGCGGGGCGGCGGCGCGCGTGCGTTGTCGCCGCTAAGCCTCCGGCAGCGGCTCGCCGTGGCCGCACTGCGCCCGCCCCTAGTTGACGGGGCTAAGCTTTAAGCGCTCTGACTTACATCGCGTCTGAGCCGCTTCTCGCGTGTTCAGCGCAGCGAGGCTCGCCCCCTCGCCGGCGGCGAACGCTCGATGCGCTGTCGCCGTGTCGTTTGGCGACCAGGAGCGCTCGGCGGCGCTCGCGACCGCGCCCGTGCCTCGGCCTCTGCGCTCGCATCTCTGTTCGCGCCTTGCGCCTCGCGCGCTCCCGGCTCCCTTGCTATTTTTATTTAATGCACGTTACACGTCTATATGTCGATGGAATACTGCGTTTATTAGTAAGTTTTACTCGAGACTTAAAATAGTTAATGTGTGAACACATTTCATTGAAAAACACTAGGACTCAAGGACCATAGGAATGAGCATGTTTTACCAACAACAAAAAAAGATCGCGTTTGTTGATGGATTCCATAATTTTCATACAGTTGGTGATGTAGCTGATACTGCAAGATACTGAGTCGTTATTTGTATATTAGATTATGTTTTTGTTGTCGTATTTATGTATTTTTATTTTCGTTGAACAAAACATCTTATTATGTCATATCGGTCAATTACGGGAGATCGTCTGGAAACTGGCAATACATAATTCATAATTGAATTATTATTTTCAAACTTAATAAAAACATAAGAAATAAACGAATAACACTTCTATGGTAAGGCAATTGGTATAGTATTAGTGTTGAAAAAATGACATTACTTAAATTTACACAGAATTGAATGTTTTTTCAGACTTTAGAAGTGGAAAGGCTCCTATACTTGTTGCTACCGATGTTGCTGCCAGAGGTTTAGGTATGTATTTGACATACAATATTTAGACTATCAAAATTTAATATTATGATAAGAAATGAAAAATCAGACTTAAAACGAATACTTTATTTTCAGATGTCGATGACGTAAAATTCGTTATTAATTTTGATTATCCGAGTAATTCTGAAGACTATGTTCATCGTATTGGAAGAACAGGAAGAACAAACAAGACGGGAACAGCTTATACATTCTTTACTCCATCAAATGCTGCCAAAGCCGCTGACTTAGTAGCAGTGTTGAAGGAGGCCAAACAAGTTGTAAATCCCAAACTACAAGAATTAGCAGAACGTGGAAGTGGTGGCGGCCGCCGTAAGTACCTTCATTTTAATTAGATCAGCTGTTCAAATTTAATTGTCACTTTTGATTGAGTTGCAACTGTCGATTACACAAGGATTGTAGCTTTAAACACAAGTGGTTTTTGGAATATACTTTTCTTTTGTACATTTATTCAAGATTGATATCTTAACTTTGCCAGGTTTGATTATAGTCATTTTTGGATTGTGAACCTTTTTTACTGAGGTACTACTGTTTACATTAAATTCAATGTCTTTATAGGTCACCGTGGTCGCGGAGGAAGATATAGAAGAGGGCGTCGTTCGCGATCTCGTTCACGATCGCGCCGCCGTCGTTCGCGCACCCGTTCACGTTCCCGCGACCGACGCCGCCGCCGACACAGCTCGTCTCGATCGTCGCGCAGCAAGTCCTCCAGATCTTCACGGAGTCACTCACGTTCCCGCTCCCGGTCACGAAGCCGATCTCGTTCAGGCAAGTGCAGCCCACAAAAAGAAATATCTAATGGTGGGTCGCAGACTGCGCCCCAAGCGCTCTTGCCGACGCCGAAACCGCTGCTGCCCACTCCCATCGGTCCACAGTTACCCCCATCCTTTGAAAAACCTAATGTTAAGAGCAACGCCAATCCTCCTCCTGCCCGAAATGATTCTTATCCTGACAAAGAATTCCCTGGGAATGACAACAAAAAACATATTACTAATAATTCCAGTAATTCACAATCATCACAATTTCAAACATCTTCTAGTCAATCACCTCAAACAAATCAAAATTCTCAAAATTCAAATCAACAGCATTCTTCACAATATCAATCAGGCCAAGAACAGCACACGTCAAATATGATTCCACCTTTAATGGGTTTAAATCCTCAAATGAATATGTGCATGCCAGCACCTATGAATGGACCTGGCTATGTAATGTCTCCTTATTATCCTGCCGATCAGTATGGTATGATGATGCCTTCTTTTGGTCCTAGTAGTATGTACCCTTCTGTGCAGTCTTGGGGTGCCCCTCCTCCTCCGCCACCTCCTCCTCCGCCCAGATCGGAAATATCCCGTTGTGCCCCTCCTCACCTATATAATCAGGGCCATGGCAGCTCGGCGCAAAATGGACTGGAATCAGATTCCAGAAAGCGAGAAAATCGTGCTGATGATCTCGGAAGCTCATCAACTCAGCCTCCGGGCGCGAGCGGACTTATGCTCGAGTCGGGCAGTGGCTCGGGATCTGGTGGGGGCCTCGGCGGAGGTTATACCTCTGGCAGGGGCCTGGGCTCCGGCAACGGTCTTGGTTCTGGAAGCAGCTTCGGAGGTCTCGGCTCAGGGGGAGGCCTAGGCTCCGGCGGTGGCCTTGGCTCTGGTGGGGGCCTGGGCACCGGCGGGGGCCTGGGCTCAGATGATGCGTCAAGCCAGTCGCGCTCAAGAGGTGGGCGCGACAGGCGTCGGCGCGGAAGAGGTCGTGACTTAGACGATCATAGCTCGGATAATCTGAGCGGTGGTCTCGGGTCCGACTACTCCGGCGGCCTCGGCGGCGGCCTCGGCCAGGCCGCCACCGGAGGATTGTCCTCTGGCGGTCTCGGCGTATCCCATGGGGGCCTTCTGCCGCGCATGTTGCCACAAAACAGCGGCGATAACCTAGGATCTCAAGGTGCCAATTTCACAGCATTCGGTTCTTATGCTACTAAGAATATTAGGACTCAACAGGGGAGTGTTAATGGTACTTTTGAGGGTAATAGGGTATAGGTTTGGAGTATATTGGTCTGCAAAACATGGGACCCGATAGGCCTCCCGGAGCTGGTATGGATCAAAACATTTTAAACAGTGTGCTGCTGAATGGCTCCATGGGGTACAATACTGACCGCCAGAGGAATCGCCAACAACGATGAATACAACAGAGGTTTGTTATATTCAAACCAATGAGAACTCACCTCTAACAATCTGCTCACTTGTTTACAGGCACCATCCATGAAACCTAAAAATGAGTATTAAGAGTTCCATTAAATCTGTGTTTGTTGTGGTTTGTGTTCTGTAAGCGCTGAACTAACCACTCAGTTCATTGTAACAGCTGTAATAAATCATAGACCATAGTGTAAATGGTATATTTTTATATTACAGAGAATGGCTACAACGGAGATTCGCGGCGGCGCAGAAGACGTTAAATGTCGTTGACCACAGTGAAGAAAAGAAGAATTGGGTGTGATGAGACTACATAGAATTTCATTCCATGTATTTATTTGTGTTTGTGCATTAGAGTATGAGTACCAATAGTGTTTTAGTTACATATTATTTTTAATATCTCATTAGGCATTTCTAAGGTATTAAATGTAACATAACTTTTAATTATAGGATTTTGTACAATGATTATAAAACTTAAGCTGAGAGAAATTTTTTAGACTAATGTTGTCTTCTAAGTATTACATTTGTCTGTAACCCATCTGTTAACAACCAGTACATGGGATAATGTATGAGAAATTCTGCTTGATGACTGATTTGGATTATGTCCATTGTTTCATATTTCAGAGACTGCTTGTTCTACTGTTTTTATTGTAATAAAAATATTTTTTTTAATGTAGAACACCACCTATGTAGTGTACTGCATATATTTTGTTTCTATTTGGGTTTCATAATAATTGAGGGCTCAAGTGATTAGCAATTAACATTTTACTTAAATATTTTTAATTCGGCAGTGTATTGCATTAAAGCAAATTTACATTATGAAAGCATGAAGTCTCATTCACAAATTTCTTTAAATCGACATATAACTTAGTTTTATAAAGTGAATTTGTTCTGATGTGTAACAAGTGTGAGATTATGATCCAAAATAGTAATATTATTGTCATACATTATTGTCTCGTTTTCATAAAAAATTGCACTATAGAAATAGTAAATCATTTAATATAGTTCTGATATTAAACTGAGAATGTGGTTTAAATGAGAGGAATGTATTTTAATGTTACTTTATGTAAATCCCAATGTATCTTAAAAAAAATAAATGGTATTAACAGTATTTTTATTATTATTTATTATTTTAAGTTATAAGGTCACGAATGTGTACACCTGATACACAAAACAAGAAATTACAGTTTTCTAATAAAAAATTTAAGAAAATGAAAAGGAATTTGATTCTTGATGATGGACTATCATATTTGGATTATGCACACAAACATACTCAAAATGAAACACCTGTTTCTATTCCAAAATAATATTTGCAAGTGTATTTCAATAATGAGTTCAACATCTTTGGATGTTAAAAAGATAACAAATTTCTAAAATAACTAAATTTGCATTTTGGTTATTTGATTCACTGCAAAGTTTCCATGGTAACCTTAGTAAACAGTATTTCAATATGAGAAGTTCAATTCAATTGGATGTGTTTTGTAAAATTAAGTGTTTACAAGAAATACAATGAGTTTTTGTGTAGATTTGGTATCAGAGGACTCTTTCTATGAAAATATAACTTTGGGTGTAACAAAACTTCTAGGTCAGTAATATTTATTAGAATTTAACCTAATATGAATTAGCTTTATGTTTTGGTAGAAACCGGAATCCATCGGGCACTGGTCCCAGTAACATTTCACTGATTTTAATCCAGTCGGCACAATTATTAGATGCCATCAGGGTTTCTAAATCATCTCTTCCAAAATAACATGGAGGTCTTTCATTAATTCTTTGTGGGGGCCTTTCTAATATACCTACGGGAACATAGCGATACAGAAATGATAGCCATTCAAGTAGAAATCTACGTGTATTTTCAACACCTTGCGTGTCGGAGCCCCAGTGTTCTAAACCATAGTTTGTAAATTTTTTTATTATATCAAATCTCTCTGTACTGCTAATATCCCATAGCCTCTGCTCTTTTATCTCTGTAAATATCCAAGGCTTGATGAGGGCTCCCCGTCCTATCATAACTCCTTGAATAGAGGGTGCAGACTCTTTCCGTTGCAAATAGTCTTCATAACTTAAGATATCTCCATTACCATACACAGGACATGGTGCTGCTAGTTTAGCACAAGTCTCTATGTACTGCCAATCAGCAGATCTTGTGTACCGAGCTTCTCGTGACCTTCCATGGAGTGTTATTAAGGATGCACCCCATTCAACTAACCGTGGTACTATTGTATGTGCTATCCTTTTATCTTCATATACACCAGTCCTAATTTTTGCTGTAAATGGAATATCCAACAATTTGGAAGCACTTTTTACTGATAATTCTAATGCTGGTAATCTATGCATCATGCCACAGCCACCTCCATTTTTGTAAATGAAATCAATGGGACAGCCGAGGTTTAAGTCGATGAAATCCAGTTCTGCATTCTCCTTCAACAATTGTGCTGCCTTGGATACTGTGTACGCATTGTTTCCACATATCTGAGCTCCGAATATGTCTTCCGATTCATGTCGTTTAACTAAGGCCCATTCCTGCTTGAAGCCTTTAAGAAGAGACTTGCAAAGAGCCATTTCTCCACAAGTGATATCTGCACCATATTCCTTACAGATTCTTCTAAATGGCAAATTTCCTACAGTAGTCAAAGGACTTAAATATAATTTGTTTTGCCAGTCCATTGTCTTTTTTTCTCTCAGTGTCAATTTTATTAATTCTTCATCAGTGACTGCGCCAATTGCATTAGCTGGTTTCTTATTCCTGGGATCAAGAAGCTTAACAACATTTTCAGCCTGCGATAGATCATACTTCTTTTTCTGAAGTCTCGTTTGCAGTACGGGTTTCAGAGTATTTTTTGTGTCATCTTTCCAGTTGTTAGATTTCTCCTCGTCAATTATGTTGTAACCGTCGGCGGTGATGTGGCTGGAGCCGAAGCGGCAGGTGATGCCTCTCGGGCATTGGCCGCGTAACTTAAATACATGGCACTCTTTCCCCAAATCATCTTGTTTTGACTTCAAGTATTCCAGTGGGTCATGTATGAATTTACAATTGTTATATTGACACGTTTTTGCTACATTTCCAGCCGTGAGGTTGATAATGCTAGGACAAGGTTTATTGTATTTGTCATCCTTAAATGTCTTAGGCCTTGCTTTATTCTGCCCTCTCTTCTTTTCTTTAATTGCATTCGACTCAGCGTTTTCGTCGTTCGGTTTAGATTTCTTCACGTCCGTATCATCAGTTTCATTTAACTTATGTTTCCGTTTTGTGCTGTCCTCTTCGCTATTTTGAACTTTGTCTGGTCTTTTTACAGTATACTCTTCTTTTATAAGACATACACCAGCAGTTGCGGACATGCTTGTTGAACTTATAATCTTTTAATTCCCACCGTTGTTTAATTACAATATAATTTGTAGTGTTACGTTTGTAAATTATAAAAAATTAAAGATAAGAAAAATATCTGAGATAACTTAATCTGTACAGTTATTGTAAAGAATTTTAGGTTATAAACATAATTATAAAAACTGAATGTAAGGTTGCTTCCGCATGTAACTTAAAAACGTCGCTCAGAAAAGTACCAGAATTTTTGTAACGCTGACTCAGTTTTTACAAGACTCGTTTACTAATTAGTTCGTTTAAAGAAGCAGACTGAAAAAAATAGTTAATTAAACGACTCAAAAACTTAAAATAAATTTAAAACGGGTTTTGTCTAAGCGTTCAAAATATCTTATTGCATAATACGTAGACAGCGAATGATACGTGAATGATTTCTAGTACACATTTAAATACTCGACAGTATTATTCCCATCAAGTTCCCTATTCAGTGACCATAAAATGAATGTGAGCTGCAATTTCGTTTACTATGTACAAATAGTGAAGTTAGTCTCACCAAAAATATCATGACACGGTTTTTGTTTTCTACATGTACGAAATTAATACACTTAGTAGTGTATATTATATTACCGTCATTTGTAAATTCACATGACAAATTCAATTTGATTTCATTCTGTTTATAAAAATAAATCATAATTGTTTAATATCATAATTGTTATTCTTTTCTAGTAAAGAATTCTAACAGTTTCTGTTGGCATTTGTATAATGTCGAAGATGTCTCTTTACCAATTTAAACGTTTGTAACTCCCTTACTGAAAAAGCCCTAATCCATTGACAAGTACTGACAATCAATGTTACTATTCCATCTTAATTTTAACATACCAAAGCAAACGTTTCTTAACAACCTAGTAGATTTGGATTAACACAAGTAAATGAGGTATAAAAATCATTATAAAACTCGTATAGGAACTTAAAAAAACGGTAAATATATTTCAAATATACGAATACCAATATAAAAAATTTAGAATGGTATTTTTTATCATGATTAATAGTATAATAATTCATAGATGATTAATAGTACAATAATTCATAGATGATTAATAGTATAATAATTCATAGATGATTAATAGTATAATAATTCATAGATGATTAATAGTATAATAGTATAAGATCTGATCCAATAAATGTTTCTTGTCCAAATTTTAACAGTTGTTCATTCGAGCCATTGTCTCGAGAATTTGTAAAAAGCTTTGGGAAGAATAGGTCGAAAAGAGAATGAAACCTACATTTGAGTGTACATTGCATGGCAGATCTAGCTGACATAAATTTCATTTGAAATTAGTTTTAAGAAATAAGTTTTTCAGAATTTTCTAACTTTTATACATCTACTCAGCTTAACTTTGGTAATTTTATTCTATTCTACCTCCATACTGTACTATAAAAAGCTCAAATTACACAGAAAAAGCACTATTAATTTTTTTTGAATTCTTCAACTTTTTTGCGCCTAAATATAACATATAAAACCATTGTAAATTGAATAGTGTATGATCTTGTATTACAGAATCCGATCCTAGAATATCCAACGTAGTCGTCGAGCGTCGGACTCCATGTGACAGAGTAGGTCTATCAACTTGGGAGCAAAGGCATTCTGCTATTCTACCAGATGACCTAAGAAACTTTTACGCATCCAGTGATGGATTTCAGCTTACTTGGCATTATAAATATTCAGGGAAGTTATAACTAGCCTTAATATCTTTTATTGTAGGTATGACCTGACCTATCCACGGCTTTTTTATGTATTATATTTATTATCAAGAAATACATTGATTTTTAGATCTGTTTTGAAGCGAACTATCGAAAATGAGTACATTTTTATATATGCATGTGTTAACTGAATTGCTTAATTTGAATTAACCGGATAAGTGAAAATTTGAACAGCGCATTTATCTTTAAGCCGTATTAACAATAGGCCCAGAAAACCTTTCAAACCACATTAGAAAGACTTAAATAGAAAATTGGAGCATACATTGTTTCATAAATATAACATAGGTATCAGTATGCGTACTTATATTGTTTCCTTTGTTTTACTACAGCTGATGAAATTCTGCCGGTGGGATCAATTCGAGTCAACTGTCTGAACGAGTTATGTTTGTCTCCCGCTTTGAAGGATCTCGTGGATTTTTCTCTCACTCGTCAGACTACCGGTCCTCGACCTGTCTTTAATACGAAAAGCAAAGTGTTTGAGATAGACTCCTGTAGAACTATTGGAAAGGTGAATTTATTTAGAACCTTTTCACTTTGTGTTGTACAACATTTATATAGGGCACACTATGTTATTTTATCTTATATATTTCGCTGAAGATCGAGCTCAGTGGCGTATTATTGGAGAGGCCTATGTTCAGCAGTGGACGAAAATAGGCTGATAATGATGATGATGATATGTCCGAGCATATTTTCCATAAAATTGTTTCAGAATAACTTCCTGTAATGGTCAAGAAAAACATCGTAAGGCAGTTTACATCTTGTGTTTCTTGTGCTAGGTGACGCCGTTTTTTTTACGATATTATTGATGATGATAATTGATGCATTTTAAATCTTTGTCTAAAATGCATTTTAGACAAAGATGACATGTAAAATCAATAACTTTTCGTCATTATATCATAAGTCGCTTTGGTTAGGTATGTTTGGTGTACACTGGCGGTGCCTGGTCGGTGTGGCTGGCGACCCGTGAAGGCGCCTGGGGCTGGCTTGCAGACTCCTTTACCCATTACTTCCGAATGGCTCTGGTTCATCTGGGCCTGCCTGGTTGGCAAGCCGCATTCGCCAACTTACCTCTAATTCCCTGGGCTGAGGTTGTAGAATAAATATTATTTTATTTATATATTTATAAGTAGGTGAACTGATGGAACGTCGGGGTATATTACACTGCTCTGCTCCCTTCGAGGATTACAGGCGGCATTTTACGATTTTTTTATAAATGGTTAAATTTGGCTCCCTTTTGAAAATTACTTTGAAATCTAGCAATACGATTGAAAAATTATATTTAGCCTTTTATTGTATAAATAACAGTCTAGCAACGGTATGTAATCGTTTTTGCTATAAACTGCGAAAGAGTGGAACTCTCTGGCGGCGTCCATCCTTCCTGACTCCTATAACCTGGGATTATTCAAAAGAGTGAATAGGCACTTCTTAGGCGAGCGTGCTACATCCTAGGCTGCATCTCGCTTTCCATCAGGTGGGATTGCAGCCAAACGCGAT
>DWJK01004861.1:0-11608 GCA_018248815.1 Croniades pieria auraria
TCACACACCACAGAGTTATTTTTTTTGTAAATTCTAAGGTGAGCAGGTTGCCTTACGATGTTTTCCTTCATCGTTTCAAAACACACTTTTCTAAAGAGGTGCACGCCATGTATTTGAACCCAGCACCCCCGGAGTGAGAGGCCGAATTCTTAACCACTAGGCTATCACTGCTTATAAGACTGATATAAGACAAAAATCATAAAGCGTGAAAGGATCATAACTGCTCGATCAGCAAAAGAATTTATGTATATTGTGTAAGTCCCAGTTTAATATAGCAGTCCTGATAATTTTTATTGTTTGAGCCAATCTAAGTTAGGCTCCAAAAAGCTGAGCATACTAAACAGAGAAAGCCGTTTCATCAATGCGCGGCAACTGTTGATGCTCGATAAAGACCACGAAGGACCCGATATGGATTACTGCTCCCACTTTGGGTCGGACTATTAGCTTGTTGGACCATTTAACTCTAAACAAAAATTCGTAGTTCGAATTGACGACCCAAGG
Source organism: Croniades pieria auraria (assembly GCA_018248815.1). NCBI lineage: Eukaryota > Metazoa > Arthropoda > Insecta > Lepidoptera > Hesperiidae > Croniades > Croniades pieria. Next base: position 502 of record DWJK01004861.1, read on the forward strand.
ATTATCGAAAGATTGGAACAAGCCTACCGAGGAACTTGGATTCTCATATCGGTATTTAACCTGGTACCCGTGTCACCCTTCACACCACGGGTAGACACATCGGATTCGCATCGATTGAAATCGTGGTACACCTCCATCCACATTTCGGTTCGCACTCTTGACTCTACCGCACACGTGTAGAATGTGGTATGAGATTCCTTCCAAGAGACTCTTCAAGGATCGCGAAAACAGCTCCTCCAAAAATTAAAAGGTATTGCCCACTATTTGTGATGCAGAATGTGAGACGGCAGTCACCATCAGTTGACCGCCGGCCTGTGTGCGTGTACATAGGACTGTACGTCATTAACCTCCTACAATGACCGCGCGACAGTACAACTAGTGAACAATGAGGACCACACGTACTCGTAAACGCGGCGATAACTGGCATTAAAACAAACAATCAGGTCACAACAACACAAACTTCACGTACAAAATTTCCGAGCGATACATTATATTAAACCACCCAATTTAATTTGCTAGTTATTTACTGATTCGTACGACGTTATCTAGAATGTTCAAAGGGCCTAAGGTCATCTTACTAACCGCGTCTCAGCTGCAGTGTTCAATGTGGGTTAATGGTCAGTCGGTACAGATCACTCAACCCTTATTGATGTTCTGAACACGCCAAACTTTGAACGCACAGATGGCCTGTCTGCTCATAATGGAGCAATGAAGTCTCTGACGTCCGACACGATGTATGTGCGTTATCGCATAATGATTACACTCGTTAAATAAATCATGCAGCTGATGAATGAATTGTTCAGACGCGATGGCAACATTGTATTGTAAAAACACTTACCGCTGGCAAAGTCTGCGCGTTGTCCAGGTGGAGCCCCCCCACTTCCACCATCGCGGGCACCAGGGGCCGCACCTCGTTTATACTGAAATGGCTGTTCGATAACACCAGGCTATAATTTTGGGCTAACAACTCTAGCTTGGTCCCAGCGCCGAACAGTTTGTCTGCTATCATCTGCAATGGGGTTAACTTGCTTTAGTACTCAATTCCGTGATGCCAAGCTCACGACATGTGTGTGTCTAGTTCGTAATGTCTTACCTGGGACGGCACTTGTGATTTGTACTTGTATAAGACTTTTGCCCAAATCACAGCTATGGTATTTGTGAATCTCTCCCAGAGATTCATTTGCTGTCCGTAGCCCATCATGTACGAGGGGATGTAAGCGGTTCCTTCCGGATTGCCTAGTTGCTCGTTGACCCACGGCAGCGGCACGCTTGACAGGAGACCAACGACGGGAGCCTGGAACCTTGGTCCCAGCGGAAGAAAACATTCGCTCCCGAACACCTCCACAATAATCAAGTCAAAGGACTTTTTCGAATTTATCAACGCCTTGACAGCCGGCATTTGAGCAACCACGTCGCAGGCTTGGACGCACTCCTTCATAATGGTCTCTAAGTTGCGCACGAAGTCTGGCTTGAGGGAGTTCTGCTGCGACGTGAGATTGTTCACTATTTCGGGGATGGTGCCAGCCAAGCTTATCTCCTCCACGTTGGCAGGCGGGTTCGTCTGTGGCAAACAAACAATACGTTAGATTACTAGCGATCTGATGACATAAGTTACAACTGACGCACGTCAGTACGGCCGAGCGAGTATTAATTGGCAGCGCGTGCCCACGATAAGAGCTACGGCAGACGAGGGGTCAAAAGTACACGTCGTTAGCTGAGCCCGAGCACACGCCCGGCTCCCCGCGGGCTGGCGCGCCCACTTGTGGGGAATACCACATCTGTGCACATGAGATGCGCGGCAAATTGTCAGGAGCGGATGGATTTTAATGTACCTACTTTCTCTAACATTCGTGAAGTAAACGACATCGTTTCTAAATGATATCTTCTTGTCATTTATCAATTAAAATTTATCTTTAATGTTTGACTACAACTCTATCTACGCCCCATGGCTTGGCACTACTCTCCCGTAACTGCAGCGACCTGGAATATTCTTTACCTGCTAAGATGCGGAACGTTGATGATTCGGGTTAAAGAAAAACATGTCTCCGAGATATTTTTAAGTAACCCCTAAGTCCTCGGGCGAGGTGATGTGATTGATTGTTAAGCACCGACGTCGCATCTGGTGATATCTCATCATACCTTCTTAAGCACGCAAGAACTCTTTGAAATTTACTACTGAAATTTAATAACTGAATGTCCGACTGTATTTTAATCACAGTTTTCCTGTTCACATTATAACTTTCGCTGAAGAATGCTGCATTTCATTAATGCACTTAAATATTTCCGAGACAATTTCCGGAATTTTGAAAATCATTGAGAACGATTCCGATTGCGGAAAATTTTAAATGATAAGTTGTTCATTTAACCCTTTAATGTGCACCCTCGAGTTAACTCGAGCGCGCTGAACGGGTCAAACTGTGTGCACTTTCAATATTCGACCATTTTTGCAATGTGGATGAAAATCCGAAATTGCGATAAAAATTTTGATTATTTTTGTAATTTTCTTGCCTTGACAACGTTCTATATAGTGTTTATTACTTTAAAAAATAATTGCTTCTTTCGGCCGGTCTTTTTCAAAAAAACCGCGCATTAAGGGGTTAAATACACGGGCATGCCGCGTGCCCAGTCTTTGAGCAAAAAATTCCTTACGAAAGACCATAGTGCCACTCATAGATCGAGGCTATGTCCAGCAATGACCTGGAACAGCCCGACGATGTGATGTGAATTAGTTTTATGCTATTGATGAGATAGGATATTTCCCGCGAGAGCATACGTACCATGGGGAAGTGCGTGATGACGGTGAGGTGGTGGTTCCTGTCGGCGAGCGCGTGTATGATGCGACCGTACATGGCGTAGTGGCTCTTGGTGTTGGTGGGCAGCACGGCCAGTATCCGCGCCGCGTGCGCCGCCGCCGCGCACGCCAGCAGTGCCCACAGCACACGCGCCTGCATGCTCTGGCCGTCCGTCGCTAATTGCGCGCGCACCCTCGCCGGCGCGCCACCGCGCCACCCCCCGCCTGCCCCGCCACCCCCCAAACGCCACACCACCCCCCGCCCGCCCCCCGCCGCCGCCCGCGCGAGATCCGGCCCGTCCGATAACGAGCACACCACATATCCACCACACTGTCACCTCTCAACCTTTCACCTCGCTAACTGCATCTATCGATAACCACGTGTTCACCACTTTCCTCAGTGCAACACCTACTACTGGAAAGAACTCATTTCTAAGCCGTGAAAGAGCGTGGCCGCTTACGTCGTTGCAGGGAGCGGACTCGGTTAGCGATATATACATTGAGTGATTTGTGGTTTTGAAAAAAAGAGAATAATATAAGTGTTGTGAATATGTTCTCTAGCGTAGCGTGTAGCGTTAAATATGTGAAAAGTATCGAGTGAGCTGGCCAGCGTCACCTTAAAGCAGTAAGTAGTTCCCTCCAACCATAGGCCCTACTTATAAAATGTATTATGTCTATTTTAAACAGTTCTTGATAAAGTGCTAGAGAATTATCACTTATTTCTAAGTCGTTCTCGTAATACAATCTCGGTGAAAGTTTACGATAACTTCCGACTTATTGATTCGTAACTACTGTTTACTTTGTGATTATAATTAAATCTTTTTGTGTCATTTTATTGGAAATTGACGAAAAATATTACACACATGTTTAATGGTAAAATTTTATTTCTTTAATAATAAATTAAATATTTTTACACTTTATTTGTATAATATAACGGTGCCCTAACATCTTGACATAAAATAATTGAAATTAAAAGTAGACTTTATTAAAATGTCCTGAAGTCCCATTTTAAACTTCTGTCAAATCTGTGCTTGAAATATTTTGTAAATCGGAATTCTTGAACAGTAATTTCATAGATGATAAAGAATAAAAAAAAATTCCTGTGTCATTCTTGTCTGTCTGTATGTACATGCCTTCTTATCCTATAAGTTAATCACCTTATTTTAACGAAATTCCTCGTGAAACAGTATCGGGAACAAGATTCGAAATATTCTCCTTCGCCAAAATATCTCACAGCCGAAGGAAAATACTAGAAGTATCCAGGTCGACATGTTAGGCCCAGTTCAAATAAATTAAGCAAAGTGGGATAGCGATAATAATATTTACAAAGGGAATGGTCGAAGAACGCACTGGAATCGACACGTGAGGCGATCGGATCGTGCGGTAACAGTGGATCGCGTTGACGTTGCGTGTAACGGTGTTGCAGCTACGAGGTGCAGGTGGAGGCGGGCGGGCGGCGGCGCGGGCTCGGCCAGCGGCTGCTGCGCGTGCTGGAGCGGCTCGCGCTCACCACGCGCATGCGCTCCGTGCGCCTCACCGCGCTCACGCACAACCCCGCCGCCACCGCCTTCTTCAGGGCCTGCGGGTGCGGCACGAGCACGCAAGTGCACACCTATACGCACACACGTGCACACACAGACACACACACGCAAACATAGAGAGAGAGACACACACACAGACATGCGCGCACGCATACAAAGAAATGCAAATTATTATTTTTTTTGTACAATCTGACGATACAGTGATGTGAAAGTTTAAAAGATCTCTATATCCCGCCTTTCACAGGTGTACAATAGTTACAAGATGTTATGCCAAATACGAAATAGAAGTACAGTCGATACAGACAAACAATACGAATACACAAATCCGACTGCACGAATGAGTCAGTGGAAGCACAGGGAGCTCAGTCGTGATTATATCGATGTGTCGTGGAAGAATTCCTTCACCGTCTACGAAATATTTTATCTACAGAAAAATCTTATATTTATTAGTAAAGTTATGAAACTCGTCAATTTTACGGTTAGTGTCCTTCGATATCGAACGTTCTGCTACCGTGACCGGTGCGCAAGCTACGAATAGCTATAAATTATTAATTATGAAGATTCCCTTTCATCTTTTAACAAAGATGTGTTGTACGACGTCCAAAATAAATATGTAGTGAGAAATGGAAAGCGTCTAGTTGGCGACCGCGCTCAAGTGTCGCAGACAGCGGCGCGCTGCGAGCCGTCTTATACGATACACATAACATGTCGCCCGTAATCCCCAGAGGCAGGGTAGGGTAGAACACACCCACGTTTCACCACCTACGTTTACGTCTCACTATAGAACAGGTGATGAGTCCATTGCTAACATAAAGCAAAAATTCAGATTCCCAACTGCTACCACTAATTTCAAAACCCAATAATACCTGACCCGAAGATCGAACCCAGGACCTCTTGATCAGTAATCGCGCTACTCGAGCAACGAGGCAGTCGAGTCAAAGGGCAGTGAAAGTAACGTTATCAGCGGCATGACACGGCTCGAGCTGCCGATGTAGTGGATATGCAGTGTCAAACTAATAATTAATAATAGCTGGATAATAATAATAATAACTAAATAATAATAGAAGAGCGAGGGCCGACGTAACCCGCCTTATCGCGCGGTGATTGAATTAGCGAAAACATGTAACGGGGCCGTTGACTCGCGGCGTCGCGCGTGCGCTTATCACGCAGCTGTCCACACACGTGGCCAGCCCTCAGCAACACGCACCACACTCGAACCTCGACTAGAGAACCATTGCAATACACATCTTTATCTCAGGTCCGTCACGGGGTAGTCCGAGAACACCGTGCGCGAATATCTGTCTTCACAGATCTCCGTCACCATCTTCATACGTGCACGCAAGTTTCCGAGAGTTGTAACTCATCCCCAAGCCATTTTCCGACATATTTAGTCAACAAATAATTATTTTACATTTTACATTACCTTATCATCTACCTGCAAGAATGGTTAAGAATTCAGTCTCTCACTCGGGGTATGTTGGGTTCAAATCCATGGCACGAACCTCTTTACAAAAGTGTGTTTTAAGTTTAAATATCACTTGCTAACGGTGATGGAAAACATCGTGAGGAAACCTGTACGCCTTAGAATTTATAAAAAATTTTTTTTTAAGGTGTATGAAATCTGCCAACCCGCACTTGGCCAGCGTGGCAGACTATGGCTATAACCCTCTCAAGATGAGAGGAGACCCATATTCCAACAGTGAAATGATAAAAATAGGTCGATTATTTTTTTTTATTATCATCTACCTACAGTGTTCCAGCAAGTGAGTAAAATGTTAGAGGATTTTACCATGTCTAATTTGTACGCTTACCAGAAATATGGAATTTGTTAGACGTGTGTCGACCGCTGGTTCAGGGCCAAGGCAGCTCATTTTATCCACTTTGATTTCCTCTGCGCCGGTTGCTATCTTGTGAACAGTCGGAGCTGACTGTCTGATTTGTACATCTCCTCCCTCTCCACCGGAGTAGTTCTCATGGAGACAATTGTCCCAAGGTAACGAACATCCAAACTATAGACGGTTATGTTAGGACCGTTTCCGCGTTCCCGCCACCTTCCAGTCTCTATCGCCTTTCTCGTCGGGTGCTGACGCAGCCTCATGAGTTCACGCTGCAGCTGACGTCCGCCAGGTGGTCAAGTGTTTAGGGGCGTGAACTTTTTCACGTTGTCTCCCGGCGTAACGCTCCGCCCCGAGGATAACTCGTAGGGTGATGCGTTGGAATGGTTACAAACACCCGCGGACCGTCCTGGCCACCAGGGTGTACCACGCCCGCGCCAAGTACTTCAGCCTGCATGGTATGTAGGCCCAGTAACCTTTAGCTTAGTACGGATCGTGGACCGGGCGTCACCACCGGCCGGAGCGCCGCGTGGGCACTGTAGCCGATCTCTCAATTTAGAAGTTTTCAGCACACCAACACGTATAGAAACAGTTCGCGCGTGTCCACTCTCTCTCTTACCCTCTCAACTCTCTCACTTACCCCATTACATAGGTACATTCTAGTTGTCCTACGTATAGTTTTTCATAGGTTCTCATTTTACCGTTACCCTAAATTACTAGCCTCGTTCATTACGTAATGAATATATTTTGTGACAAAAACCGTAGCGAGGCCCAAAGTTGACGAATGGAACATGGTGTGGGCAGCCGCGAGCACGCGTCCCGCGAGTGCGCAGCGGGTAAGACAAAGTAACGAGTGCTTATCTGTCGCCACAAGACAACATTATCGCTTTTTATTTCACTGAAAGCAAAGTAAACACTAGCCAATTATTTCATGGGTTATCTCGCTCGTCACCTCACCTCGCGCGAGCGGCCGCTGCCATGTCACCGGGCGACGTTTGGCGGTGCGTACGTACGCATTTATAAATATATACAGATTCCTACAATATATGTAGGTAAAAGATGAAACAGTGATGAGAAGAAAGTGACTAACTGGTCAACAAAAGCCGCTGGACTTGAATGCATGGTATTTGGCACAGAGTCCTTTAATGACATTATTGAATACTAAGAAAGGAATTTCGGAATTTCCACACCAGAAGAAGTAAAATAGGAGTTGAAAGACTGTATGAAATTTCATCGGTTTGGTTGAAATGTATTGCAATATGGATTCCGCGCAAGCAAAGCCGCAGGCAATACTCGTATGTTTATAAAAACATTCAGCAACGGTTACACATAAATTGTCTCGGAGGGCAGCGGTCCAGTAAGTTTGCTCTAGGTATATGTTCCCTCCCCATCGGTCTCACAGACTGGCCAACTTGCCGTATCAGGGAAACGAGATGGTGACAATGTATGCGGTGATTGATCTTATAATTAAATGGTTTAACATAATTATGTGTAATGAACTATTATAATATCAAGTAAATTATGATACATTGTATATATGACGGAGTGCATTTAATGTGGCACATTTTAAAAGGCACGGACATCGTTGGTGCGGGCCGGTGTTACGAGACTATCGGTCAAAAATTGTGGTTTCGGCCGCTATTTCGATTTCGACCGAACACGTCCTTTCGAATACCTAAACCGGTTCAGGCAGCAGAGAAAATTTTGATTGTATAATAAAACTAGCACATTTCAATAAAGTCTGTTGTCAAAGTTCAATTGATTGATTGCAAAACATGTTTGGGCTACGTGGGCGAAGGTATTCGACCAGCGACAACATCGCTACAGGATCGTTGCAAAATGACGTCTTGGGCGAATACCCTAAGTCGTTGTTAGCTATTCTTACTTATAATATTCGCGACCACTTGGTGCTGCTGGACAGCAGACTGCGCTGTTTTATAAAGTCCAATTATTATAATTCCCTCCTCAATATCATTGGTATTGCCGCCGTCTTAGTACATAGTGGAACTTAATTTGCAGGTACAGCCTTGACGAGACCAGCCCGCCGACGGAGGAAGCTTCGCATTACGAGATCCTCAGTAAAGCCACCGAGATAGAGTCGGCAGACAGTGTAGAGTCGCTGGACGACGTGTAGAGCAGCCGGGGGGCGGAGCGCCTCCTGTCACGACTCTACCGTTTCTACACTCCATGTCGTCTCAAATAAGTTTTAGTCAAACATTACAACTGCATCGCGCGTACCCCGACATTGGTCCTCTGCCCAGAGAAATATTGTGATTACAATACAAATGTATTTAAGTTTTTTACTGTAAAACAGATAATATATAGATAAACTAATTGAATGCGAGTTTTTTTAATCTGTATGAGATTTTAGATCTGTTGGGTTACACGAGTGTTGCCAGCAGCTGGACGACGCTAATAAGATATGATGACAACGTTATTTAAAAAACATAAATTAATTATTTTTCCAATATTTACGACTCGTTTTCTGCACGGTAATGTTATCTTCAGTATGACGAATGCTGTCGTAAACAAAGGTCACAGATATTATAGCGAACTATGTTTCATCTGGCGAGAAACAAATAGTAGTTAATATGTACACATCTATATAAATAAAATTGATGTGTCTGTCTGTAATATCGAAATAATTGTTTTTTTAATACATGCATATTAATATATATCTCTGTACCTTTAAACGAGCAATTCTTGTATATATGTATATAACCGGAATCTCGGAAACGACTCCAACGATTTTCTTGACATTTAGTATGCAGGGGGTTTCGGTGGCGATAAATCGATCTAACTAGGTTTTATTTTTAGAAAATGCGTTTTATCTACATTTTCAGGCAATGAAAAACTACTGCTTTACCGACACAGCAACACTAAAGCTACTTCAATAAATGGCGTTGTTAAACTACACTAATAGTAAGCCAATGAATGTTTGGTTTGAGTTTAGACCAAGAAAACCAATTGTTAACTTACGCTATTGATAGAATATGTCTTTTTAACTCACGTGTTCACATAAAAATGCCTAAAAGATCTTTGAAAAAGACGCTTATATACAATATAATACAACATAATTGGTATATTAATAACAAAATATAAAAATACCGAGCAAAGCCCGGTCATCCAGGTACTAAAGTTAGTATCGATTCGAAGCTGTGATTCTAAGCACGGCTTCAATGTAAACAAAATATCATTAGAGCTAACCAACACAGTACATAAATATATGACACAGCTCCGCCTGCGGACACTGGGCTAGGCAGTTCTCCCGTGTCCGGCGTACTTGTCGTATACGTATAGTATTTACTATAGGCATTACTTTAGCTCAGTGGATGTATTCAGTTCACTTCATATGAAACCTGCCACAATTGTTCACCATCAGACGGGTAGGTAAAGGTAGGTACATAAATAAAGATTCCAATTTAAATACCTAATAGGTATGAACTGTGCCCTCAATTTGTTTATCACACGCTCTCATCAATACACTACTGGTCAATGACTGGAAATAGTAAAAAAAAAAATTTCCGACATTATATTATAAATACACAATGTTTTATTACATATTTCAATCGCGTCTCTATAAATTTAATAGTCCATACATTCCGCTATTAACAAATAAAGCTTACTCTACATTTATCATTGGGACAGAAATAAATAGTTGATTAAATAAGAACCGGCTTAACTCACATAGTACGTTTTTCGGGATGGCCCGACTAGTTTCGGACCTGTACGAGGTCCTTCCTCATGAGCTCCCGCCGCTTGCAACGAGGTTGTGAAAAACGTACGTGAGTTAAGCCGGTACATATTTAATTATGTGTATAAATACTTACGAAACATTTAATAGTAAAATATGTGAATTTTATTATTAATTTACTTGTTTTAAGTTTTATATATCTATATATTCACATGATCAAATTATGAACAAGATTCACTCATGCTAGTTTTTTGTGTGAGCCGGGCTGGTTTCTGACTAATTCACATTTCTTAGGTCGCGAAGGCTACTTTATCAGGTGTCCAGCACTAACATTTCCAATCCTACAGTTCTGTTCGAAGTTCATGAAGTGGGTTCCAAATGTCTACGGAGTCTGGGTTATTATGATCGTCCGTTAGATAGTATTAGATGTGGGTAGATTTAACAAAGGAATGCTAAATGATTTAGTTGACTTCAACCAAGGGCGTCAAACTGTGCAGTGGGGGATTATCGGTGAAAAAGTCCTATTTGGGCAGCCATGTCTCCAGCAGTGGACTGGAACAGGCTGAGGATGATGATGCGGAAGATGATGAGGGTGTCGATGTCGATGATGATAATGATGATGATGAAGAAGGAACAAGAGCGGAGTAGCAACCTTTCGTGAATGCTGTTCGTTTCAAAAATGTTCGCCAATTTTGCTCAAAATTACACTGACATTATATCTCATTATCAAAATATGTTACGAGACCTTTTGAGACATTTATCTCGGTATAAAGTCTCTCTTAATATAAATGTATGTATACATAATTCCCGGGTAGCGGAATAAAAAACTTGAAAAATATTTTACGTCCCGGCGCGCCCTAATCCACATCTGTCAAATAATATCCCTTGGGAAGCGCACCAGCACAAGTTTAGGATATTTTTATGCGATCGGTTGAACGCTCAAGTTCTTTCGTCTCGTGTGTTAAACGTAACTTTGTTAGCTAGACTCGTGATCTAGCTACTTTCCTAAAGTAACCGATATAAAAACTTTCCCATAATAGTCTAAAATATTCGTTTTTACGCACGCGCTCACCTCTTTACAAAAATGCGTTTTGAGTTTAAATATCACTTGCTAACGGTGAAGGAAACCTTCGTTAGGAAACCTGCATGCCTTAGAATTTATAAAAAAAATAAATTTCTAAGGTGTGTGAAGTCCGCCAACCCGCACTTGGCCAGCGTGGCGGACTACGGCCTTAACCCTCTCAAT